>JAAGKR010001082.1:8468-50968 GCA_011419295.1 Clarias macrocephalus
TATATATATATATATATATATATATATATATATATATATATATATATATATATTAAACATCATCATCACTAACAACAATCTAAGCATTTCACTGCATATCGTACTGTGTATGACTGTGTATGTGACAAATAAAATTTGAATTTGAACAATAATAGCAACAACAACTACTACTACTATTGGGTTTTGTTGTTGTCATGGTTGGTGTTGTTGTTCTTGTGATCGTTAGTGGTGTATTTGCTGTTGAAGTGCTATTATTGCTGTTGTGGCTATTGGTTGTATTGCTGTTGTGGCCATTGGTGGTATTGATGTTGTGGCCATTGGTGGTATTGATGTTGTGGTCATTGGTGGTGGTGTTGCTGTTTTTGCCATTGGTGGTGTTGCTGTTGTGGCCATTGGTGGTGCTGCTGCTAATTAACTGATAAAAACGTTATCCCAGGATATAGTAGAAACCCCCCAAAAAAATAAAAAACAGCAATAAACCATCAAAAACACCAAACCTTACAACTGTCCTTTCTTCCTGGACAATATATTTTTAAACCTTTTTGTTTCTGCTTTTCTCCTTTGTCTGCTTTCTAAATACCTGCTCTTCTGTCTGATCTGAAAACGCTGCTTCGCGGTGACCCTGGCATTTAGACGAAGAAGATAAAGAAGTTAGTGACAGCAGGAACGGCACATTCAGATTTAGCCTTTTGCACGAGGCACGCGAAGGGCCCTGTCATAAATCTAAAGCGATTGACTGTGTGTGTCAGCGAGGTGTGGGGTGCAGCTGAATCACTCCAGCGGTGGGAGATGTAGAAAGGACTGAGGTTAATTTGAAATGACAGTCATTATGGCGTCCGCCGCATCGCAGGGCACCAGACACGAAACTCAATATGTGTTTAACATTTCAGACAGGATGTTTCTCCCGCGGGAGAGAGCGAGTGTGTTAGTGCAGTGTAAAAGTGGAGCAGAACGGAGAGGACGTTTGGGCTGAAACAATATTGTGGGTTTAATAAACGTGAACAGCTGCAAACATAATGCTTGAGTCGCTATGGAGCCTTATATATATATATATTTTGCCACTGTTTACCGAACAAAGGCTTTTAGATAGAAAACAATTTGTTGTAAAGTTCTATATAGAAACTTTAAGATTCATCTACAAGAATGACAGAAGAATTCTTATATGTTGAACAGAAGTAACAGAAGAAATTCTACGCTATATTGCAAATAAAGCAATGCAATTACATACTGTAAGTGTTTCATTTAGTAACTGACTAACCTATTGATTGATTAATTGATTGATTAATTCAATAATCTTGGCCTGGGAGTACTGTTGCCTTACAGCTTCTCGTCTTCAGCTTATTCCTGAGCTTGAGTTACTGTTTGCCTGAGTTTCTTCCTGGTTATCTGGGTTCTCTGGTTTCTTACCTTTCAAATTCAAGAGGTCTGGATATGCAAGAATACATATAAGAATGGAATAGGTTATGACTTACTGGATAGTGGGATAGATGGAAACATTAATAAATAAATGGATTAATGGTTGGATGAATGGATGGATAAATCACTGAATAAACACAATGGATGGACGGATCAGTGGATGGATGGATGAAAGTATGTATTGTCCCCCAACAAACGCATGGGTGGATGGTTGGATTAATAGATGGATGTGTTGCTGAATGATTCATGGATGGACAGAGGGATGGATATACAGTATGGATTTACACATATGTGACCCATCAAAACAAGGATCATATCTTCCTGATCCTGCAACAGAATGGAGAAAGTTTTAATCCTTAACATTGTTTTAAAGCAATAAAAATACAGCAGTTGTGATAGAAAAACATGTATTTTTCGCTATAAATCCACACTGTTGGTGAAGTTATGTTTAGGAGTAGCAGGAACATTCCGGTGTCAAAATGAAGCTCTTTTTTACTATGTCAAGTCATTTTCATTTTAAAATTCTAAAAATAGAATTTCAAGAATAATTTTTCCAGGGACCTCGGTGAAAACAAATTCTCATTTATCATATCTCACATTTCATTTCACATCAAATGAAATGACCCAAAATTTGGGTAAACTTAATATCTGATTGAATGTGATGGGTCATATTTATGCGCAGATAGATGAATGGATGGATTGATGGATGAGTGGCTCAAGGAATGGATAAATGAATTAATAGATAGATGGGCAGATGGATGAATACCTGAATATATGCATTTGAGGTTGCACCTAGCTATGTGTGTGTGTGTGTGTTTGTGTGTGTTTGTGTATAAAGAGCTTACTGGAGATGTTATTTATGAAATGTAGAGGCTTCTCTTTAGTGTACATAATAATGAAGTAATAAAACAAAATTACCTGTGACAATATATCAAATTATAACATATTCAGTATTTATATTTCACCCATTTCCTACCCGTCTTTGTCAAATTATCTGTTCTTTATTTAACTTCAAGCTGTGTCTGAATAGGGATGGACATTAGTGCCCTTAATGTCATATAGCATTATCAGCTCACTGGCCTGCAACAATAGCACTATTGTGTGTCTTCACCGTCTGTGCAGCTTATCGTGCAGAGGCAGGAAAGGTGAAAGGGAAGGAGAAATTGTGGCAAAAAAAAAAAAAAAAAAATGAAAGGGCATAAATTAGACTAGTATTTACAAGAGAGGTGGCCCAGCAACGTGATTATACACAGCAAGTTTACAAGACAGTAAGGCTTGTGGACAGGGACTTCTTTCCTCCTGGTGGAGTTACAGGCCTTTGAGGAACGTATATCTTTCGAGGCAGGTGCGAGGAGGAGAGTGCTTGAGGTGTAGATCCTGAGCTCACACATCTGACTTTGCCAGCTTTAATCAGAGAGGCCAGTGAGGCTTCAGCGAGAACATCGGTGTGTGTTTGTGCCTGTAAATGTGTGATCTCTGTCAGGGTCAATTTAAAATAAAATAAAAAACTTTAGACTGAATGTTTGGCTGAGATTGTGGAACTGGACTTTGTAACACCGTGTGAGTGACTATTGGCGTATCCTTTTTTATAAAAAAAGAAATATGTCAACATCTATAACAAAAGGGTGCATAATAATAATAATAATAATAATAATAATAATAATAATAATAATAATAATAATAATAATAATAATTTGTTTCATTGTAAGCAAGTGCAAAAAAATGATCAACCTATGTTTGTGCCTATTCCGATGGTGAAAAAAAAAATAGATGGATAAATGGATGGAACAGATGCAAGCATGGATGAATGCATGGGTAAACTGATTAAATATTGGATGGATGAATGCATGAAGGAAAGACTGAAATTTTATGACTAGGAGACTGGGGTCAGTGTCCAGGGTCAGCCATTATATGAAGCAGAAAGGGTTATTGGACTTAAAGGGGTTGATAATGGCAGCGGTTATTGTCATAAAGCAGATTTACAGAATCAATGGCTAAATGGATGGATGGATGCAAAGAGGTAGATTGGTACATAAGTTGATAGATGGATGGATGAAAATGTGGTAGGATTAATGTGTGGATAAGTAATAGATTGCTAAATTTTTAGGCATAAATCAATGGATAAGTAAATAAAACTGGGAGTTCATGGAGTGGTGGTTGTATTGATGGATGAATGGATAAAATACTTTTTATTTAATTAGTTAGTCATCTTCTTAATCTTAACAAGTAAAAAAAAAAAAAAAAAAAAAAAATAAATATATATATATATATATATATATATATATATATATATATATATATATATAACTTTTATTCATTTTTGCTTATTTAGTCATTACTTTAAGTTATTATTATTATTATTATTATTATTATTATTATTATTATTATTATTATTATTATTATTAATACAACCTGGCTGCCAGAAATTTCTTAACTCCCATTAATTTTATAATTTTATTAGTATAGTGTGATAGTGTGTATACAGTAAAAAAGCATTTAAAATCCATTATGTAATAATGAATTCATTAGATAGAATTAATATACAGTGTAGTAAGTGAACACAGTTGGATGATATACAGCCCCGATCCCATTTCACGAAAAGTGCTGGTCTTTTACAACCGTGCCATGTGTGCCTTCACTAAAAGCGAAGACAATTTCCACTTTACTGAGGAGCCATCTGTTAGACATGGTGTGTGTGTGTGTGTGTGTGTGTGTGTGTGTGTGTGTGTGTGTGTGTGTGTGTGTGTGTGTGTGTGTGTGTGTGTGTTTATGTGTGTGTGCTTGTTCATAGACTCTCCCAGCACATCCAGGCTCGACTTCCACGGTTAAACATTATTAACTGCAGTGGTTCTAACCTGATGACAAACGCACGACAAGGACGAGGTGAAGGAGAAAAGGCAGAAGGAAGAAGGCTGGAGAAGACGAGGATACACTGAATATGATGACAGTACAAGCAATTGTTTCTACACAAAATCGAATTCATTAACTGTAAGAGCTCTAAGACAACCATTAACACTTTTCCTTAAAAGCCTGTTTATTTTCTGTAATGTGAATGCAACAGCTGAGTCCGACTATTAATGCACTGTTACTGTGGTCGGTCTCAAAGCCGTTCCAGCACAAAATCTCGTTTCTCTGCATCGATGCCAGCAGGCACTGAGTATGAATTGGATAATTGTGCTATATGATATAGAATCAGTCTCTTAAGCCCATACAGGCAACTGTGCACGACATTGTAATGAAGTAGGAAAAATAATAAACATGACCATTTGTGCCACTGGGATTCCAGCCCAAGTCCTAACAATGCTAATTTATAGGGAGATCAATAAAGTCTTTAAACAAAGCCATTGGCTAGGTGTTTATCTGACTGAACCGAGGCATGCGATGTACTGGACAAGGAAATGAGGCAGAAAGCAAGTACATTGTTTTAGCATGTGATTTGTTATGGGAAATTCAACTCTCATAGCCCATCGTCTATAGACGAAAATATCAAATCATGATAAACGCAGACATTTCAGTGCTACAGTACGTGATGTGTATCACAGCCAAAACACGATATTGGTGCTAACAATGTCTCTCACATACTGTATGTGTAGTGTCTGTAACTTTTTTGAATTCAAATCTTTCGATGATCTTAAATGTCATTCAGATGAAACTTGTCCAGTTTCGATTTCACATGAAAAGACATAAACTTGAAAATGTGTATTGTTCTAAAACGCAAAACTGTTAAGATATTGAAACATGAATTTGACATGGATATGGACACTACACATAAAAAAATCTTGAATTTAAAAGAATTTTTTTTTCCCAAAAAAAATTTAATAAAAAAGAATTAAATTTTTGGGGCACATATAAAATCATCTCTCCATAACAGCTGAAGTTAGAAATTTGATGATTTTAAGATTTTCAAGGTTGGTCACTTGCATGTTGTATAAAGTTCAGACGTAGCTTCTTTGGTCATACACATTTTCTGCATTATATGTATAAAAAAACAAACAAACAAAAAAAAATCAGCATCAATTCTATATTTTTGGCTGTGCACAATATTATACTATATTAGAGAAGCAACAAAAACGCTGCTTAGGAAAAATATTTTACTTATTTTTATGTGACAATTGGTATTGCACTGAATATAATGTAACATCCATACAATATTTTACAATTAACAAAAAAATCTATTCAAATTCTTTTAATTCCTAGTTTCTAATTGTTCTTAAAATACACTGGAAAAAATCATAATATTCCAGAAGTGTATTATGGCATATAATAATTGACCACAATATTATATAATGGTATTATATCATCATATCTCTCAAAGCTAGTTCATAGCATAATGCAAAGTACATATGAGTGTCATTGGAATATCTACAGTAATAATCAAGACGAATGTATGGAGCCTTAGACGAGATGTTTATATCTCCATGTATAACGAAGCAAAACACTTCACTAAAAAGATTAACACAATCAAGAAAGAGCCCAATGATACTAGAACAGGTGGAGACAGAAACACAACCGAAATAAAGGTACATGGTGGAGCATAAACAATGGATAGAGAGAGAGGGGAGCTAATGGGTGAGAGCAGTGCTCACAGCTGTGTGTTCATTTATAATGTGCAATTATTCAAGCTAGAAATGTGTGCGTCTGTTAATATATCACAACTGAATACAAAAGTGTTGACATAAAGGTTGTGTAAACTGAATAAAATAAACAAAACAAAACAAAATACACTCAAAAAAGCAAAAAATTGCAAAAAAACTGAATTTTTTAAAAATGAGTAACGTACAGTATACAAAGTTGAGTAAATAGGAATAAGACACTTCACATACAATAGAAGTTAACACAAACGACAACGAAAATTAAATAAAAAACTGGGTGGGATTAAATAAAGCAACCAATCACGACTAACCAAGTCACACATTATTATATGATAATTAACACAAAATGCAACTAATAAAGCATTTATACAAACCCTTATCCATTACCACTGTCTGGGCAAACAATCAAACAAAAAAAAATCCTCCTCCCAGTATTTAAACTGATTTAGCTTTATTTTTTTCTATTTTATTTATTTATGATCTTGTTTATCACGATTCAACGCGAGTTTCGGCGCTGTGATCAGGTTTTCATTTTTCCGTGCGTCGGTCCTCATATAGTGAAACGGCATAGGTGAGATAGGGGTATAACAGCAGGAATAACAGAGGAGGGCGAGTAATCGGGGGCGGGGCTTGTAGGACGACTTCCTCACACACACACACACACTAATGGATTGGGAATGACTGCTGTCTGGCTCACTGATTACATAACTTGTCTGAGTAACAGATAACATTTTTGATTTTTTTAAACTAAGTAACTGAGTACTTGAATGGCGGAGCTAACGCGTTAGATTACTCGTCACATCAAAAAAGTAATTCGAGTACTCTAACGTGTTACTTTGTAAGGCGTTACACCCAAAATTGGTCCTGAGGTCTTAAAGTATTGCATGTGACTGACATTTAAATGGTTGTTAGAAAGCACTGGAACTGGAGACTCCTTTTAGAACTGGTTTAGAAACTCTGTAACTCTTAACAGAATGTGTTTGCAGAACAAATGGTATGTAAGTCTGTCTCGGTGAATGAGATGTTACTAGAGAAATAATGACTTTCAGCTATGATTTTCAAGATTTTCAAGCATTAAACTTCACTTTTAATCCAGTAACTCATTTGGTGTAATAATCTCTTTATATATATATATATATATATACCAGACTTTATATTCCTCAAAGTGCCACTATATAGCAGGAAAGAGAATGAGATTAATTGCCTTTTTTTTTTTTTTTTAAAGCCCTAACAGTAATCCTTGAGTTTGCTGCTGTAAGTACATCAGCACCATATGCAGATTTACAGGAGACTGGAAGGCATAAAGTGATGCTAAGCTACATCAGTGATACAATATGCTACACGATACTCTGTAAGTGCTCTACATCCCGGATTTTAGTGCATCTGTTTACATGCATTTGTAACTTCCCTTTTCTGTAAGTTTAACAAAATGAACAAAAGGTTAAGGCGATTTGAAACAGGTATGCTACTGTATAAGTGATGAAAAATTCAACCTCGTGACTAATACAATCTAACTCAGAGACACCGAAGGTGGTGAGGATGCAAGTGCAGGTTTCACTTTATCATCATGCAACAATCATACAAATATGATAAAACAAATATATACAGAGAAATAAATGGAATTTTTACTTTCATTACTGTGTTCTATTATTATGCACACTCAAAAGTCCCAGTTTGACATGAACGCTGCTTGTTGTTATACAAGTTTTACTGTATGCGATGTATAATGTATAATTAGTGAATCATTAAAAAAGGTTAATGTAGGTGTTGGTCTACTCATACGATTCATGAGTATTTAAAATTGAGGGTCACGTACCGTTCTAAAGGTTGTACATACAAAAGGACAATCAGAGAAAATCTTATCCTCCATTATTCTGCACAGAAGATCTTTTTTAAACAGGTCAGTTTTGTGCTGAAAAAAAAAAAAAAAAAAAGCAGGCCAAGACTGGACTTATTAATTCATCACTGAAATATCAGACCTGTCCAAATGTAGGCTAACGTGTTTCAGGTACAAATGAAGATGCACATATACAGTACATACACCCCTGAAATAAAACACATGTCGAATGCTGTGCTGTTATTGGGAAATAGTCAATGACATGGTAATGTGATGTCGTCCAATGTACATCAGAGTTGCTGTTACAGTACCACTACAATGTTGATCATTTTTTTTTTATAGCAGCAAGTCCTGGAGTGGTTTATTTCTCGTATAATAATGCAATTTGCCAATGATATACTGTCCAATTATCTATACATTACTTAACATGTACAGGGTGACATTGGGCATGGGTCAGGGTACACCCTGGACATAGTGCCAATCCATCACAGATACATGTGCACACTACAGGCAATTTGGGAGCACCAATTAGACTAATCTGCATATTTTTGGACTGTGGGAGGAAACCAGAGTACCCGGAGGAAACCCACCAAGCACGGGGGGGAACATGCAAACGCCATGCAAGGTAGGAATCAAACCCTCACCCAGCAGTCAGTGCCAACCACTATGCCCTCATGCTGCCACTTTGTTTTTTTTTTTAATTGAAGAATGTTGTTGTTAGTCTTTCGGCTAGAGGATTCGGAACCGCGGGCCATCCGCTCTGCACACAACTTGGCACAGGTTTTATGCCGGATTCCCTTCCTGATCCTCCCATTTTATTCGGGCTTGGAATGGCACTCCAAAAATTTAACCCTTTTTTAAATTTGAGAATAATATACCATATATATGCATTTAATATTGTGGCATATCCAAAAAAAAAAGTTCATATTATGCCTTATGTTATAAACATGCTATAACAATCATTCCCTCACCAGCATCTCTCTCTTCTTTTTTTTTCTTTTTTTTTCATTCTTTTGAAACTTGTTGCTAAAAAAATCCAAATCGTCTGTTGTGAAGAATTTTGGAAAGCTCTTAATCTTTGACTGTTAGAAAGCTCTGACAGTGTAGTCTCGTTCCCTAACTGCTAAATATTAACATATCCATAGCGAAAACGTCTCCCTATCCATAATCACACAATTTTTATTTAAATCTGTTTAAGCGCTTGCTGTACAAGTCAGTTGTAGTAACAGTTGAAGCTGTTACTACAGAAAGAACATTGTCGAACGAGCGCATTATTATTAACCTGTAATTCGGTCTTATTGAAAATGAATTAACACCTTCTGAGCAATCAGAATTCAGAATCCAACAGCACTGTGGTATAACATGCATCTCAGATCTTTCCATGAGGGTCACACTCCCATTCTAAAATAAATAATAATAATAAAAAAAGACATGACACATGAATAAGGGTGACTTTAAGGTCTTGATGTCTACACAGAGTAATTATATAAGGTCAAGGAGTGGCTTGTATTTGCGTACAACTAATTACGACATAACTGACTCTGGGTCAGTCGAGGGAATAAACCTTAAACCAGGAGTCATGAATGTGAACTAAATAAAAATCCACTCTGCTCCTTCCCCCCATTTCTGAATACAAGGAATTTCACTGCAGCAGACCAAATCACAATCAAATGCTGAATGGTCATAATGACTGCATTTGAACCCCCTCTGCTGCCCCAGATGAGGCTAATGATTGCTATTCTACTGCACCAACCGGGACGCCAAGCACTGGGTGTGCGGGAGTCTATTTAGATCCATACTGCTTTGCTTGAGAAAAGAAGCAAGAAGGAGGAGGTGGGGAGAGAAAGTAAGCGCCACACCATAAGCCTCGTTTCCCTGTCACTGATTACAAGACCCCATTGATTGCAACCGCGTTGACTGTAATCCAATCGGAAGGCAGGTTTCAGAAAAGAAAAAAAAAGTGAGACAGAGAGAGAAATGCTCTGCGGGGTATTGATGAGGTCTCAGCCTATGCATTCTTGTAAAACCAACGGAAAGCTGTTCCTGACTTCCTGGCTGGCTCTCTGACCCGTTGCTCTTCTTCAGGTGTCTATGCATCACAGTCAGATTAATTAATGCCTAAATTAATGCCATGCACAGACATGCTAATGAAGCCTAAACAATTTCTGTAAGTTACCGGAACGTTAATACCTCTAATACAACAGGTACTGAATTCTTGAATACGATTGGTCAGAAAGGCATTAATGTTTCTGTAACCACAGCTGCCATGTTTGTAATGCAAATCACAGGTTTACATTAAGGAGCTCTTTCGTTTCTATAGTAACAGCTCGTGGGCTCGGGTGGCAGAAGCTCCACATAATCTAAGACCAATAATAAAGCGATTAAAAAACACAGACATCTATTATTTAACAAACAGAAATGGATTCTTCATATGATGAGGGATTTCCATGTGTGTGTGTGTGTGTGTGTGTGTGTGTGTGTGTGTGTGTGTGTGTGTGTGTGTGTGTGTGTGTGTGTATAACATATATGGAAGGAGTCTCCAGTACAAAAGTTTTTTTTTTCACCACAGGAAAAACATGACCATCTGTAATTTATTGTTTTATTTGTATTTTGTTGTTAATTTCAAAGAAACATTTAATGCAACTATAAATCGATAAAAAGTATGGCATCATTTTAAAGCAAAGAAACAAAGAAAGAAAGAAATGTTGGCAAGGTGTAAGGGCAAATAAAACCCTTTGTTCACATTACATCATCCTGGTTTTTTGACTAGTCTTTAAGGTTTTGCACCTCCAGGGTCGAGGGTTTGATTGATGGGGTTTGCACGGATTGGGGTTTCCTCCGAATTGGTGTTCCCAAATTGCTCTGTCCAGTGTGTACCCTTCCTCATTCCCAATGTCTCCTGGTATCGGCTCCAGGTCCCTTCGTGACCCTGAATACGGGATAAAACGGTATTGACCACGAGTGAGAACATCCTTAAGAGTTTTATTTCTTTACTTATTAATAAACAACTCCTAATTCAACATAACATTACAATACTTTGTGTTCCATCCCACAGGAAGAATGAAATCATATTCCTATTGAAATACCTATATTATAATGCATTGTAACATTTAAATGTCAGCACATTGATCAGTTTGAAAGTGAAAAAATAAAAACACTACACTGACATTATTGATAGAATTATGCTCATTTACTTACTTTATTATAGTATTATAATATATTAAACATATACTATCACAGAGAAATGTATAGTATTACATGATCACATTTATTACATTATATTTATTAGGAGAAGTTATTACATAAAAAGTATAATATATAAAATACCAGTACACTTTATTCTCCTGTTCTTGTTGTTGTTGTTTTTTTTTCTTTCCTTTTTGTTTTTCCATCCTCTCCACGTCTAATTAATGAAATTACTATTAGAAGTGATTTCACCTTCATGGTGATGGCGTATCCTTGGCAACTAAACACTGAACATATGGATCTGAAGAAAGTTTCTGATTAAATGATATTAACCCTTTAAAACCTCGGTCAGTAAGGCCAGACTCGGATTCGTCACTTTTATAAGTACAGCTTTGAATAATTCATAACAGTTTCATAATAATAGGCTTTATGATGAATCACAGATAGAGGTTAAAATAAAGCCAGACAGAATTTTTTTTTTTTTTTTTAATGGATGTACAAAATGTTTTCTTGACAATTAATCCTGCAAACAGGGCAGCTTCTTGCTCTATACTGTCTCTACTGTAGCAGAGTCGTGCAAACACAGACCATTTTAGATGTATAATCTACAGTACACCTCGGATAGATGAAGCTTTTTGCTAGGGCTCTTAAAGTTTACGGTAGGACGTATAATGTTGTTTAAATTTACCACTGCCAGTTATGTGTTTGCGTGGCCGTAAGAGTTACAGCACTCCCGGGTTTCCAAAGGAGGGAAATCATATTTCTCCATATGAACAGCAGATGGTGGTAGTAAACATTTAGAAATGTTTGTGGAGAAGTGTGTATCTGTAGCCTGCAAAAGCCCATCTCTCCCACAGACCTCAGACGGCATCAGAGAGGGTTTGCAGTTTTTTTTTCTCCAGATATGAGGCTAATCAGGCATTTATTTAATCATATTCTAAAGTGTTATGGTATTGTAATAACCACTATATAAAGAAGACTGAAATGGTGTTCATCATAGATAATAATGATGCAAGTGAATCATTCTAATGTTTAATTCATTTTTTTATATGAAGTGCACATATAATGATCCTCTACAGTCATCTACTTTAATTAATTTAATTCTACTCTAATTTAATACTTTTTAAATGCACTTTTTCTTTCTCTGACCAAATTACTGTACATGCATCAGATCCAAAGAATAGGTCCTGCTTCTCGTCCTCTGTTATGAAACATTGAATGGAAATGATGTCAGATAAAAATAATATCACAAACCTTTGACTTTGCCTTTCTGTCTCTGTTCACACATGCTCTTTAAACCCTTGCATCTCTCTCTCTCTCTCTCTCTCTCTCTCTCTCTCTCTCTCTCTCTCTCTCTCTCTCTCTCTTTCTGAAACAAACAAACAAAAGAACAATCTTGTCTCCATAGCTTCAATATTTGGTGTCAGATTAAGTACAATTAAGTTCATGACCTTTGTGTGTGTGTCTGTAGTTATGATCGCATGTAATGACAGTGGTGGCACAATTGTTAAGGCTCTGGGTTACTGATCAGAAGGTTGGGGGTTCAAGCCCCAGCACAGCAATACTGCCCCTGTTGGGGCCTTGAGCAAGACTCTTAACCCTTTCAGCTCCAGGGGCACTGTATCACTGTATCACTGGATCTTCCTAACAAGCTCTGATATATGAAGAAAATAATGTAACTCTAACTTAATGTATATGTTACAAATAAATACTTGTTATTTCTGTTCCCCTCAAAAAAGGGATATATATTACACATTGCTGCCATGATTCAATTCGAGTTACAAAAAAAAAAAAAGGGCATAGATAACAACTGTTGAAGTGTGTATACATTTTTGGGCCCTTGGTCATTAAAAAATCTCAAGTTTCAAACAAAGGGCATGGGAATGTACCGCGACTTTTAATGTCTCTCACTTTCTTCTGGGGCTTTAATTTTAAGTAAGGATAAAACACCATGCTTTATAACAAAAAGACAGAAGAAAGTGAGATAAAGGAACAAAAAGGAGTACAAAAAAAGCACATTTAAATCCTTAAGGTTAATCTGTCTGGACTTTCTCGATTCAGGACCTGCCGCTTTCATCTTGCCTCAGAGGAGCATGGGAGACTGTCGCCGTCTTAAGGCTGGATCTGCTAACACCGACTCACCCTGACCAAATTACTGTATATGTATAAGATCCAAAGAATAGGCCCTGCTTCTCGTCCACTCTTATAAAACTTTGAGTGGAAATGATGTCGGATAAAAATAATATCTAAGTTGTCAGCGGGGACAGAAAGGTAGAGATAGTGTCAGGTTCAACCCGATGCTCGTGTGAGGAAGCAAACTAATAGAAGGGCAAATATTCCTGCTGAGAAAAACCACAACCTGGCCTGCAGAGCTTGTAGCTGAAAGTCTTTCTGTCTGTGATGGTGCATGAAGCCTGGAGATGAAAAGATATTTATAGCTGACTCATTGTTTTTTTTTTTTTTTAAGTTTTTTTTTTTATTTGCTACAAAAAGCCTCATACTGTACTGTAATATCAGTTTGAATTCAGGACAAAGTGCAGTTAGAGGAAATCTCCACTGCTGCAAACTTCCGCTATATAAACACATGACCTATATTATAATTCTATAAACTGAAACAATGTTTTAATTAAGCATGGGGCAAAATTTTCTCCAGAAGGTCGTACGAGACTAATAACTTTGTTCAGAACAAATATATTACAAGTTATTGAAGACTACATTGGCTCCCGCTCCTGTCAGCTAAGAACAGGAAACTTAGGCTACATTTCTCATGAGCTCACCAAATCTGGACAATAAAAGACTGAAAACGTTGTCTGGTCTGATTAATCCTGATTTATGCTGATGGTAGGGTCAGAATTTGGCCGAAACGACATAAAATCATGGATCCATCCTGCCTTGTACAAACGGTCCTGGCTGGTGGTGGTGTAATGGAGTGGGGGAGATTTTATTGGTTCACTTTGGGTACCAACTAGGCATGGTTTTAATGCCGCAGTCCACGTGAGTATTGCTGCTGACCGTGTCCATCCCTTTATGAGCACAGGATGACTTGCTAGATCACAAAACTAAAATAATCTCAAACTGGTTTCTTGAAGATAACAATGAGTTCACTGTACTTTAATGGCGTCTACAGTCACCAGATCTCAGACTAATAGAGCACCTTTGGGATGTGGTAGAACGGGGGGATGTGCATTATGCCATTACATCTGCAGCAACTGCGTGACACTATCATGTCAATATGGACCAAAGTCTGTCAGGGATGAAGAATTAAGGCAGCTCTGAAGGCAAAAAGGGGGTTCAGTTCAAAACAGGACTATCAATGTGTTTCTAACCTAATTAGTGGGCAGTGAATATATTTCAATATTATTTGCATAACATATTGTCCCAAAGTAGCATTACCGAAGTAAAAATTACAGATTTAAAAAGATAAATAAACAAATAAATAAATAAATCTCCCTATTATTTTAGACGTCAATAGGAAGAAACCTTTAGAGGAACCAGACTCCACAGGGGAACCCATCCTTATTTAACTAAATTCATTTAAACACTTATTATATTTATTTTTCTCACAATTTATCAAGCTTAAAATCTTTACAGCGGTTACGTATAGAGCACCAGGACGTGTCAAGTTTTGCTGTCTTACAGTATATCATAAAAATCGCTTTGCTTTAATCTGGTATATAAAGTAATTCACAAAGGTTCGATTTGACCTGATTTTATTATTATTTGTTATTTTTTTAAATATCTGTTTATGTGGACTAACTGTTATACACGTCCCTGTGTAAGTGATTACCATAGAAACCATGACATATTCAAACAAGTACATTAATATAAACCTGTGATTCATAGCTCAGACTAGTGTCAGAGCTGCTGTTATAAAAAAAAAAAGAAAGAAAGAAGGAAAGAAAGAAAGAAAGACTGAATTCATCCCTACTGACCAACCTGAATCGTGAACTCAACTTTGCTGGGATATAAACTTACACCGTATAAATCATCTGTTTACACTTTAAGTATCTGTAATAATCCAGATGAACGTTATGATCGGGATGTCATGAGATACTGTGAGTGGTTCACACAAATCACGCTGCACTCTACAGGATCCTGGAGGTGGCTGTATATCGCCTGGCCATTCCATTTTCCTGCTGCTATCTTGCAGGAAGTCCATAAATATTGTCTGTGAGATAGGCCGCTCAGTCAGACTTCAAGTCTTTCTCTCTCTAAGCCTTTCTTACGCTCTCACACATGAGCACAAGTGCAGGCTTTTCGTGGGATTTTGCTGAACTGAGCTGTGTTTACTCAAACAGTCTTCATGAATATTCTAAAATAAGTAGGGAGGCAAATCAGTAGATAAATGAATGAATGAATGAATGAATAAATGAATAAATAAATTAATAAATAACTCCTAGATTGAGCATTTTGAGTACAGCTCTGAATGACATTCATCGCAGTAATCTGGTGAATAAAAGCTTTGCCAACCTGTTTGAGGAGGAGACGACGTTTACTGTGGCGAAACTCACTACAAAACGTCGAACATGCAGCACATCAGCAACCGCATTATATGTATAAGGAAGTCCATAAATCCATACATATATATATATATATATATATAGTGCTGTGCAAAAGTCTTAGGCGCCATATTATCTGTAGTACAAATTTTGTTATATAAGTGGTATTATGTCTGCTTTATTACATGAAAATAGAAAGGAGCGAGTGTGATGAAGTTACCAAAAGAACTCATATTTTCCAGCAGGCTCAGTAAAACCTAACAGCTGTTTTATTTACAGTACTATGCAAAAGTCTTGGGAACATCCAAACAAAAGCCAGATGCAATGATGCTTTTGAAAACATTTCTACATTAAAAAAAATTCTATAAAAAGCACTAAGTAATAACATAAACAATAAATGAAAAAATAAAATAATAAACTTCGTCACACTTGCTCCTTTCTATTTTCATGCAAAACCCAGTAGTCGACATTATTGATTTATTTTTCCCATCTGAAAACTAGTCCGTCATGTATTATTTCGCTTTTTTACAGGCATGCGAATATTCTTCTGTAATGTTATATATTCAATCATTTTAGTGTATCTTTGTAGGGATTGGTCTTGTACATAATAATGCAGACATAAACTTATATAACAAAATTTGTACTATAGATCATATGGCGCCTAAGACTTTTGCACAGTATATACTGTATATACACTATGTGAAAGAGAGAGAGAGAGAGAGAGAGAGAGAGAGAGACCGGCTGCAATTGTGCTTGGATATACACTTTCTTACTTGATGCAGTATCCGTATTACTATCCTGCCAAAATGATTTATACAATCCTCATGGAAGAATTATTATCAAAATTATGAAGGTAAAATCACATTCGTCTTTCCTGAGAGGTAAAGTTACCTTCAAAAACACGGGACATCCCGAACACGCTCAACATTCTGCTTGTGGAGTCATTTTTGAATAATTTTGCATTACCTTCAACTTATATTAAAAAATGCGGACACACTGCAAAAAAATTACACTTTAGCAAGTAAAATATCTTGTCTGAAAGAAATGTTATGTAATATTGCTTGTTATTATATTTTTGTACAACATATAATAAAAAAATAAAGACCATGTTTGAAGGATACCTATTGCTAGACATACTTGCTAATTTCAAGCTTAAGATTGTTTTTCTCTGTTTGTGATTGAGTCTACAGAAATGAGAGGAAATACTTTAAAATCTGTTAATAATATTTTAAAACAAATGAGTAAATAGATGTATTAGCTGAATGTGACTGTACTTGACATATTTTCACTTGGTCAGCCTTGTTTGAAGTATATGTTGAGTGATTAAATTACATTACCTTAATTAAGTAAAATTAAACTGTAGATTTTATAGATTTTATACTTCTAATATGCTCTGCTAAGAGTCTCATCACAGTGCTGTGCTTGAAATCGTCTTTAAATGTCAATTGGTTTTACACCTTCATTCACTAGAAATGTGAATAATAATAATAATAATAATAATAATAATAATAATAATAATTATTATTATTATTATTATTATTATTATTATTATTATTATTATTATTATTATTATTTTGCTCTCTCTCGTAAAAACTTTTTGTTGAAGTTTAGTTTTCCAGTTCATTATTTTCTTTCACCACTGGAGGGTAATTATATTTACTTTTGAATTTCTGTTTTTTATTAGCACAAACTATTAAGCCATTTCATTTATGTAGAGGGCATGTCCCTAATTATGAGCCAATTACTTTTCTGCATTTTTTTACATTAGTAATTTCTTTATTCATGTACCTTATTAAGATATTTAAACAAATGAAAGAATATATAACAATATATGTATATACTCCTCAAAATGGTAATGTACTTAATGGTACTTAAGTTTAATATTGCAAGATTAATGATATAATTACATACATTACCTATGACTAATGGACATGATTCATTTTTAGATTACTTTAAATCCAAGTACATTTTTACAGAAACACTTTTGGCCATGGTAGCATGGTGATTTCAACCATCTCTCAAGAACATGACAGGAGGTTGATTGGCTATGCAAAATGAGTGTGGGAATGTGTGTGTGTGTGTGTGTGTGTGTGTGTGTGTGTGTGTGTGTGTGTGTGTGTGTGTGTGTGTGTGTGTGTGTGTGTGTGTGTGTGTGTGTGCATATGAGCTGAAGCTGTATCCAAGGTGTAGTCTGTCCTCACACAATGTTATCCAGGGCTCCAGATCATCACAATCCCATGGAAGAGTATTAGTGCCACAATAAAATATATATCAACAATTTATTTGAGTTTTGCCTTTTTTGGAAAAAAAAAAGACTTTTATCTCATAATTCTAATATTTAGTTCTCAGAATCCTAAATACAGTGTAACCTTGAATTACGAGCATAAATCGTTCCGGAAGTGGGCACATATTCCAAAACACTCGTGAACCAAATCTAATTTTTCCTAGAAATAATAATTATTTGTTTATAATAAATTACTAAACACAGCCCAAAACAATAAATACATAAAAATGATTGATACAATATATAAAATAAAAATAAAACAAATTAACCTGCACTTTACCTTAATAAATAATAAAAAAAATCCTGACAGATAAGTGTTTCCGTTTGTGCGCGCAGGCGCCATGTATTTGTGTGTGTGTGGAATTAGCCCCTTCCCTCGCCTCGTCTTACACAGTAAAACTCCTCCTCCCTCCCCCCGCACCTCGCTTTTTAAGTTTCACAACAAACACACACACAACGGAAACACTGTTTTAACAGGGAAAAAAAGAAATCTGTCTAATGACACTCGCGTGAGCGCATACTAACAAAACCACTACTATAAAGTAAAAAAAAAATAATAATAATAATCAAATGAACCAGCACCTTACCTAAAGGTATCTACCTTAAAAGAATCTGTGTATGTGTGTGTGTGAAGCTGAGAGAGTGTGTGTGTGTCGGTGTCATAATTACGCACGTGCACAGGCCAGAGAGTGTGTGTGTGTTGGTGTGTGTATGCGTGTCGGTGTCAAATTGCGTGCGTGCACACATATGAGACACGATGAAATGGAGAGGGAGACGTTGATTATACCAGTAAGTGACGAGCACTAAGACCCAGGGGAGCAGGGGAGACGATTACCCACAATTCCCCAGCGCAAGAGAGAGAGAAAAATCATTGGCTCAGTTGTGATCATTTGCCGCTCGGTGTCAAAATAAGAGGCGCATACACTCGTAAACCAATACTTTCGCTTGGTTTCCAATTAAAAATTTATAAAAAATCTTTGCTCGTCTTGCGGAACACTCGGAAACCGCGTTACTCGCAATCCGAGGTTCCACTGTATATTCTTAGAAGGTTTTATTTGATTTTAAAGTTAGACTCATTAAGAACTCATCAATAGTTTATGGCGGCCCTAATCCTAATCCTGACCAGAATAAAGCATGTTATATACTGTAGATTGTGTAATATCATATTAGTTTTTAAAACACTTGTATTTAAAATTTATCATCCTGAAAACGTGATATTTTTACCCCCAAATTTTACAACAACATTAATTTGGACTTTTGCACTCTTGAATGGAGGTTGTAAATTCGCAGGGTTTACGGTGACCATGTCCACAAACTGTGTCTTTAACTTTGCTTGATTTGACAGAACAATTTCTTTAAAGCGGAGAGATGAAGAAACATGACACGGCAGCAACGGCTTCACACTGCTAAATTCTAGAAATTAATCCCCTGATGCTGTGTGCTGCATGTTTTAATTAATCATGCCTGCCCAAGTGTTTGCTTAAGCTGTCAAGACTTAAGAATAATGTCACAAAGTCAAGCTTATTTATTCCTCGGACCGCTTCAATCAAGTGTCCCCTCTATGGCTCTCCATGGGGGGAGTGAGACGAGGTTTCTGTGCTCGCTGCATGCCACAACCTGACACAACATACAGCTGAGATGAGGAAAGACTCTGTTCCTGAGCCCTGAACCCTTAGAGACTCAATCATCAGGGAGTAATTAAACACAGAGATTAACTTACACACAAGTCTGGACGCCGCCCTAACAAATAAGACGACGTTAAAGGCTGTTTAGCTGCAACAGTTACAAAAGTCAACAACTTCAAATGTAATGTTTTTTTTTTCTTTCTTTTTGTCGCGAACTCTCTTTCAGGTTGCCTTGTATTTGCACTTTATTCGTTAAATTGGTTTTAATTCTCAAGAATAGCAAAGCGGATTAGAGGACCGTGTCTATCACGTCACCCCAGGTACTGTGGATTACTACAAAATTGAGTTTTGCACTATTGCTGCTTGAAGCATAGGGAGTGTGCAGTTTTTTTCTTATTACATCTAATAAGAAGAACTTTAAACTTAGTTGTTTTCCTGGTGGTTTACCAACAACCTATGAAACAAAATGAAACGTTTGTATTTCTAAGAGGGTCCTTAGAAACCATCTTTAGAAAATGTGCCTATTGAGATCCATCACAAAGCAAGGGCGCAAGCTACTGTACCTTGCCACTGTGAACAGGGATGAAGACATGCACTCAAAGCAATGCCCTTAGCCGAGCGAGAAGGTGTGGTGATGGGGGCAGAGCGAAGTTCTCAGCAGGGCAGATTGGTGGACTGATGTTCTCCGCTGAGCAGAGAAGTTGGATGATGACTTTGAAGTGTGGAGATGATAGGATGAAGTTTTCATGATGAAGTAGAAGAAGGTCAAGGACCTCTTCATCCTCTGGGGTGAGTCCTCTCCTTGAACTCATTTGAAGGCTGGGGCATGTGGGTTTGCCAGGATGTGGGACAGTGGAGGCCACCGAGTTGACCTTCATAAAGAGCATGGCTGTGGAGGTGTCGTCTGCTCTTCATTGCCTTGATCCAGTTGATCCACCAGCTACAGTTCAGGGGTTTTCAGATCCAGTCCTGGAGGGCAAGTGTTCAGCACAGTTTGTAATTCACCAACACTCATTCACACCCAGTAAAATTGACAAAATGGGCCAAGCCAGTAGAAGAAATCAACTAAAGCATGTCCTTGTCTGTTGGGTAAAATATATTTAGGTTTGATGTACAGTGTATATTATTGGCACATGAATTACATTATTTGTTGTTTTCATAGTTATGTTTACATAGTTGTTTTTGAATGTTTTCCAGAACTCAGTGACATCCAGTGGCATTTTTTTTTTCATTTTTGTCACTACTTTTGTCACTGACAGATTTTTGTAAATGAATTGACAGATTTTTTTTTTGAATTGCTCAGCATTGTATTATGAAACTTTTCAGGTCAGCTCATGATACATATTCATGGCAGCTGAAGTTTATATGAGGAATTAAACTTTATGGAGTTGTATAATAGAAATTGCATATCACGCAACCAACGAAGAACCAAACAAAAAAGCCAATTCAAGATATTACTCTGATATAATACCTGTAAATATTAATAATTCTATAACACTGGTACAGTAGCAGGAACCAGTAACCAGAAACTTTCTGAAAATGTCTAACACACAACTGTTATTTAATCTAAGTTACTATATGCAGTACCCTTGTTAGGTCAAAAGTCATGAGGCTGCATTCACAGAGTTCCTTAATGTTGGGTGTGCCTGACACATGGTGTATTTAAAATAACCAGCGCGGCATATTCCATGATTTGATTGGATTGGTGCCTGCATTGCCACTCCAGAAGTTGAAGTTTTCTACACTTCCTTGTGAAAGCAATGCGGTGGACCCACAATTCATAACGTAATACAAGAAGATCATACAAAATGAATGGAAAACAGAAGCTGTGGCTCCTCAGTGGAGCCATGTGAATGCAACTAATGGATGGCGGACTGGAATAAAGTTCCTGCTGATATTAGGCCCATGAGAAATTGAGCACCATGACATAACTGTCTCTGGTGATTTTTTTTTTTTGTTTGTTTATTTGTTTGCTTTGTGCTACTTTCTGGTTCTGTATCAACTGACCGCCTGTGAACATAATTTGGCCCTCTTCTGCAGAGCCCCAGAGATCAAGCGTATAAGACAAGGGGATTCTGGTTGTCTGAGAGTAAAGTTCAAGTACTCTCTGGGTGAGTTGTTAGCAGAGTGGCACAGTGGGCGCATGGGCACCTGCCCTTAACCCTCTGTGCTCTAGGGGTGCTGTACCATGGCTGACCCTGCTTCCTGACCCTTGCTTTCTAACAAGCTTCTGTATCATAAGCAGGAAATGCTTTAATGAGACAGCAATGCCAAAATTTGCCTCCACATGCAGGCTTTGCATTTTGAGATATTGTGAGCTGAAGCTTCATTGAGTAAGTTCCTTGGGAGCTTTCTTTACTTCTTTTCGCAGTAAGGAAGGCAGGAATTAGTGAAATGATGTTGGAGGAAATCCTCTGCCCCGTACTTAAATTAGGAAGTACCTGTACAGCATACCAGTCTTTGGTTAGGACCACATCGATCATACATGGATTATTGAAATTGAGGTATATCAAACCTATCCTCTAAGGCAGAAGTTTATTAAAGAATTAATTTATCTCCTATGTGAATCATTTGTTTATATATATATAAATCAAAATAATTAAGTTTCCTGCCAAATGTCTTAGCAAAGTTTGAGGTTTGAGACAGTGAAGACAGAGTGAAGACTTGCTTTAACAAAACATCGTGTTAATGATTTGCAAATGATGGAAGCCAGAAATATTGCAGATTAACACCAAACCTGCAGAAATGTGCAGAGGTGAGGTTTGTAGCTGGATCGTTTGATGTTCTATAGTTTGAAATCTCTGTATTAAATCTACGATGTTTATTTATTTATTTTGTTTATTTTTTACATAACAGGAGTATTCAGTTCCAACCAGGACTTTTGATTATGCATAATAACAGAACACAGTTATGAAAGTGAATAAGACTCCCTTTATTTCTCTATATAATATTATGTTATGATATGAAATAATATTCTGTCTAAAGAAACCAGCGTCATCAAGGTTTGGATGACAGCTTAAAACCAAAATGAGAGTCTTTATGTCAGTTGAAATTAGGCATCATTTTGTATGTCAGTTATCATAACGGGTTTATGGAGTAGATTTTATGATGTAAATAAAAAGTAAGCAGATGTTCTTTGGCTTAAACTGCGTATGCGCCATCCTTTTAATACTGTTGCTATCAATGTAGCAAGTTTCAAATGCCTTAAAATGTAGGGGAAAAAAACGATCTGTGCACAATTTTCTGTGAAAGATGAATTTGTTGGAAAGTGAGCGAGAGAGAAAGAGCTCAGGAGGAAGACGGTGACAGCGCCAAGGTGCAGCCTATTAACGAACACGTTCACTTCTTCACATCATTAGACAAGCTTTAATCTTTTCAAGGTGTGGGAACAGCGCTGCGCAGCAAACCGTGCCTCCAGGACGCCTCTCTGTGAAGGTGTTACTAGTTTCCTTTTTAAAGAAGAGAAATCTCTAGCAAGCTTCATCACTTAAAATAAATGGCTGCGTTACATACAGCCTATTTGCTCAGCTTTATTCCAAGGTTGCTTTAGAAAGGTATAGGTTTGAGGCTGAATACCACGAGCACCCTCAGTCTCATTTGTTGGCGTGTTCATTTCAGCCTTAGTATGTCTGTGGCTCAGGGATTAAGCTTTCTCCTTCCCACCACTCCTCCGGGAGCTCCGCTAGGCTAATCAGACCCTTGTTGAGCCTTTGTTAATGAATCCGCTGTCTGACCAGCGTTTCCCTGATTAAGAGCTGCGTGTTTTTCTGCTCTTTGACTACCCGTAGCATGAAGGAGTGTAAACTTTAGATTAACAGACAGAGCAAAGTCAGAACAATAGAAAGGAAAAGTCTTGCTCAGTTTCCTCAAGAGAGAAATGATTGAATAGAGGGGGAAAGGAAAAAAGGGAAGGAAATAATACATACAAATCAGTAGATTCTGATTGAAATGTTTGGTAGGTAGGATAAGTAGGTGCATTATAATGAGGAGTCTCCATATTTCAAATAATACTAAAGAAGATCATCAGAAAACTCAAAAACCAGCAATCTGATGAGTCACTGACAAAAATTCTTTCTTTCTTTCTTTCTTTCTTTCTTTCTTTCTTTCTTTCTTTCTTATATTATGCAAAATTCACATTTTAATCATTTTTAGAAATTCAAAGTCTGTAATGTACGGGTACAAACAACAAAAAAGTGAAAAAAAAAAAACATTTTATGCTTTTCTCATTCTCCATGTCCTTTTGTATCTGTCTAGGATTAAACAAACCAATAAAATTTTCCCCTAATGTGACCTCATATAAAAATAGACCCCCACACCTAGAGCTGTTGTCCTCTGGAGGGACGGGCCTCACTGAAAACAGCACGTTTGGAGGAGGAGTTTGAGGATTGAAAAATGTAAAGTTTTATCTGAGGGGTATTTCAACTGGAGCATTAACACACACTTTGGAGATCTATGTTAACTCTTTCAAGATAAAAAATACATATATATTATTAGACCTTTAAATACAAGCCAGTGCAATGCAGCACAAATCATCAAAAAGGTCAATGTTGACCACGATAGAAAAGCACCAGAACACCCAGTCCACCGCAGCCTGTGCACGGGGCCCAGTAAGTAAAGAGCCCAAAGGCACTGATTCGGCCCCCAATCACCCAGATCCCAATCCAAATGAGAACCCATGTAATGCATCAGAAAACAAGCCAGATCTACATGGAAACCCACCACACAACTCACAGAACGTAAAGGATCCACTGTCAACATCCTGGTCCCAAACACCACAGCACACCCAAAGAGAACTTGTGGAGTCACGCCGTAAGGCAAATGTTATGGCTCAATACATATACAATATACAGTATATATTATAATCATAATAATGCTTTTTAAAGAACTTATATGGGATAACACTTACCTGACTTTTTACAATAATCTATCTATCTATCTATCTATCTATCTATCTATCTATCTATCTATCTATCTATCTATTCATCTATCTATCTATCTATCCATCTATTCATCTATCTATCTATCTATCTATCTATCTATCTATCTATCTATCTATCTATCTATCTATTCATCTATCTATCTATCTATCTATCTATCTATCTATCTATCTATCTATCTATCTATTCATCTATCTATCTATCTATCCATCTATTCATCTATCTATCTATCTATCTATCTATCTATCTATCTATCTATCTATCTATCTATCTATTCATCTATCTATCTATCTATCTATCTATCTATCTATCTATCTATCTATCTATCTATTCATCTATCTATCTATCTATCCATCTATTCATCTATCTATCTATCTATCTATCTATCTATCTATCTATCTATCTATCTATCTATCTATTCATCTATCTATCTATCTATCTATCTATCTATCTATCTATCTATCTATCTATCTATTCATCTATCTATCTATCTATCCATCTATTCATCTATCTATCTATCTATCTATCTATCTATCTATCTATCTATCTATCTATCTATCTATTCATCTATCTATCTATCTATCTATCTATCTATCTATCTATCTATCTATCTATCTATTCATCTATCTATCTATCTATCCATCTATTCATCTATCTATCTATCTATCTATCTATCTATCTATCTATCTATCTATCTATCTATCTATTCATCTATCTATCTATCTATCTATCTATCTATCTATCTATCTATCTATCTATCTATTCATCTATCTATCTATCTATCCATCTATTCATCTATCTATCTATCTATCTATCTATCTATCTATCTATCTATCTATCTATCTATCTATTCATCTATCTATCTATCTATCTATCTATCTATCTATCTATCTATCTATCTATCTATTCATCTATCTATCTATCTATCCATCTATTCATCTATCTATCTATCTATCTATCTATCTATCTATCTATCTATCTATCTATCTATTCATCTATCCATCTATCCATCTATCTATCTATCTATCTATCTATCTATCTATGGCTTCACAAATAAATTTCTGAGGTTTTCTTAGACTTTTCTGGGCTAAGACTTTTACAACAGAAAGCATGGCATCAGCAGGCCTGAGATTTTCCCGCCTCTCTCTCCAGGCAGTATTGCTTACACAGGAGAATCGTCTGACTGGCCTTCCTGCCACCTCGAAGCATTTTGTGTTCAAGAGGATTGCTTTCGAAGGTCTCAGACACAGCCGACCTTCTAGCTAACTCAAAGAAGGCTTTTTCGCTTATATATTTATTTTTGGTCACCGGCATTAATCTTCACTATATCCGAGCTGTCTGCTAGATACCTCAGTAATGGAAAAATCTACCATGGCATTATCCACTGTCTTGTGTTTTGTGGGATGACAGAGAGACTTCAGATGAACATTTTTCACCAGGACTTTTTTTTTTTTTCTCTCCCTGTGTAAACAGTGCTCTACACAGGCTGCTCTCCTCACTCTGTAATTTTCTTGTGTTCTCAAGACCAATGTGCATCCACTGTTTGACTGATTTGCTCTGTATGATAACAATTATTTGAAATAGGTATGTACTGTACGTACAGCATGTGCATGAAATAAGCCTTTGTTCAATCGACAATATGACTGCATAAAACATAATCAAATCTATTTTCCCAATTCATGTCATCAATATGTTTGCAAACATGATCACTTATAAATAAAATTGAGGAGCGTGTGAGCGTGTGACATTACATGCTTATTCATTTCCTTCCATTTATCAGGAAAAGACCTCGGTGTGATTATTAACTTCATTCTTTCTTTGAAGCTCATTATAATGACTCACTGTCTGGATGTTTAACTAGGTGCATAAAGAAATTAGTCCAGGATGTAGAACCAGAAGATATGAGCACATCAACCCTGTCCTATCCATACCATATATTTTAATAAATAACTTTTGACCTATAAAGCAATAAATGATCTCACACAGGTATCTGAGGGAACTGCTAGTGTCTTATGAGCTGCCGAGCCTATTTTGATCTAAGGGTGCATGTTGTTTGTTGGTACCTCATACTATGAAAACTACAGCAGGAAGGAGATAATTTTCTTTCAATGCCCAAAAGTTATAGAATAGCCTTCCAATCAATATTCGATATAGTATCAGTGTTCAAATATAGGCTGAAAACCTATTTGTTTAGCCAAACCATTTGTGTAAACAAGCATAGCTGGGGGACTCGTGGATGTAGAGAATTTATCATGAACTTCAATTTTTGAATGCTACCTTTCCCACTCTCACTGATCACTCAGGTTTGTGATAGTGAAATGCCTGGTTGCTTTACTGAACTTCTTAGGATGCCCTCATGTCTGTGTTTCCTTCTAGCTCAGCGCTTTAGTTGTGCTGCCATGATTAGTCTTGTTTATACTCTACACAATTGGAATTCTTGTCACATGGAGGCCTCTGGCTCACTGCTGAGGATGGCTCCATATGGTCTGCTTGCGATGTGTGGGGTGACTGAGAATGGCTGTATATTCAGTAACCCAGAGTACAACCTTGGTCTGTACTAATGTGGGCATTAGAGTCGCAAAGTGAGCCTCAAACAACAAAAGTTCAATTCAAGTCAATTAAAATGTATTTAGAATTTTTAACAATGCTCATTGTCACAATGCAGATTTACAAAATCAAAAGTGGATTTTATATCAACTTAAACACTTTTCCTGTTCTATTGAACTTTCAGTCGTACAGCACACAGATATACCAGGGACTGATTTATGGTCATACTGTTTGATATCACCCATATGAGGATGGGTTCCATTTGTTCTTCCTATTGTCATCTCAGGGAGTTTTTCCTTGCCACCATCTCCCTTGGCGTGCTTTTCAGGGCAAACTGCAATTTATGCATTTTCTTTACATTTTTCAAATGCATTTCCATAATTACTTTAATTTTTATTGCTTTGCAAAAATGACCATTGTTAAAAGTGCTATAAAAAATACAATTGCATTGAATTGAATTTAATTGAATTGAACGTAAATATTCAGACTATTTTCAATTCACACTGGAGAGCTTGCCCACACATCAGAGATTGGAAAGTTGAGTTGAGTTTATAATCAAATTGTGCACATCAGCCTCCAGAACTTCACATCACAACAAAGTGTGGTTCTTAGGTAAAACTATGGTTTGTCTTTTTTATGCATGGTTCTAACCTTGCAATTGCACAACATCAACCCCAAGGCTGTAAATGTACTGGAAAAGAAATGATATAATATTTATGTAATATTACATATGCTAATTAATACCATCAGTACATTAAATTCCAAACATTTTTTGCATATAGGACATTGGAGGAGGTAACAATCCTCATTTTTGTTAAAAAAAAAAAAAAAAAATATATATATATATATATATATATTATAAATTGAATTAATTAAGGGAGCTAAAAAAAAACTGCATGAGACCATATTGCATTAGCAATATTTTAATGAATTAAAAATAAAAAGTTAAAGATATAATAAAACAGCATAGCTCTGGCTCATATGAACATTTCAGTTCCATGACTTAATTTCAGAACATTGTGGCTTCATTTAAATGACTGCACAATAAGTAGCTTTATAAATAAGTAGGTTTGCTGTTCTCCTTGGTTTCCTCTGGGTACTCAATTTTTTCCAACTATATTAAGTGTAGGATAACTGGTGCTTCCAAATTGCCCATAGTGTATGATTGGGTGTGTGAGTCTGTGTGCACTTGCCACCCATCCAAAGGCTTTACCCATCTTGTGCCCTGAGCTTCCTGTAATAAGCTTAAGCTCCTTGCAAGCATCCAATAATAATATTGATATGAAAAGTAACAACATGTGCTAGATCAGGTGCTAGTTTATAAATCTATAATAACAGAGGAAGCCATGTTATTAGTTTAAATTAAACTGAATTTTCACTCATTAATGTGATCATTACAGTTAGGACTATTCATGCAAAAATGAATTCTAAAAAAAGTGTGCATGAGGACCTGGACAAACTGCCCTTTAGTGCCCTGCTAAAACAACAACAACAACAACAACAACAACAACAACAACAACAACAACAACAACAACAACAAACAAAAGAATACTTTTTACCTTTGCAATCATACATTTTATACTATCCTGTTTTATAACATAAGTAATATTATAAACTGATAGCTTCATACATTCATACTGCCAATTTCTTCTTTTCCCTTTGTCTTTTTTTTTTTTACCTAAACAAAGCACCTGATGGCTTATTTATTTTTCTGATTTGATAAGCATCATGGCATTATCCACCCCAAATTAAGACTAAACCATTTCACCTTAAATGGTTATATAATATTCTCACCAATTTTGCATAAAAACAGAAGAATTGAACATGTCTGAGAAATGATGGAGTATACAGTATACATTCACAGTATTATGAATTTACTGTGGTTAGAGATTCTTTTTTTTTTTTTTTTTTTGATGCTCACCACCCCATTGGACTTCCAGTGGGGAGACCTAAGGTAATATCCACTTAGCCATCTCCCTCCCCATCTCATACTTCTAAGTAAGACACCTACCCAGTCATTATCCTGCCTTACTCACAAACTAGAATTAGGGTGCCAAAGAGGTTAATTGACCCAAACAGTGACATGAAAAAATGTGATGTGCAAAAGAGCAATAGTAAATAGATTGTGCAAATCATTCTGAACTTTCGTTTTCTATTTTTACTACTGTACGTTCTCAGTGCCATCTGGCAAGATTTTGCCCATATCTACTGTAAATCCAGCAGTGGGTGATATTATAGATGTCCATTTTGTATTATATCAATGGTTGTTTATTTATATACCACCTTCCTCATGCCATCTCAGGGGATAATTCCTTACCAACACCTTTTGTGAACAATCCAGATCATTAAATGTAAATGTAAATGTAAATGAAAACAAAGTACAATGTATGGTTCATTAATACATTTATATAAAAAAAAAAATGTAATGGTTTTCAAACTGGTTGGCTTGCACCGCCATGGTCCGGGTTTGATTCCTGCGTCTGTGTGCATGGAGGTTGCGTATTCTTCCCATGCTTGGTGGTTTTCATCCGGGTACTCTAGTTTCCAAAAACATGCAGATTAGGCTCATTGGCTCTCCCAAATTGCCCGTAGTGTGTGAATGAGTGTGAATATGTTTGCGTGTGTGTGTGTGTGTGTGTGTGTGCCCTGCCTCAGGCCCTAAGTCTCCTGGGATAGGCTCCAGGCCCCCCGCAACCCTGTACACAGGACAAAGTGGTATAGATGACAATAAGAGAGAAGTCGCGTAATCAGGTTCAGAAATCCTGTTCAGTCAGTCATTATTAGATTGTATTTGCTGTATTTTTGGTATACCTGTTTTAAATAAAATAAATAGTTTTCTATGATTTTACACTAACAATATATGTGTCTTTTAAAAAAAAAAAAAAAAAAACAGTCTGTGCATTTCCATAAATTTTTTCTAAAAAAAAAAAAAAAAGTGTGTGTGACAGGTGCTCATCACAGCACCTCAAAGACATGACATATCCCTGGGTTAAAACAATACCCACTCCAGCATGTCTGTCCAGAGTGTCAGGTAAACCATAAGCACCACACAAGTTGGAAAAAAAAAAAAAAAAAAGGAAATCCAATTCACAAACGAATCAGCTCATTCCGAAAAGCCTTGATTTATGTGCAGGAAGGATTAACACCAAAGGGTATTTTTTTGCATAAAATATGCAAGATTAATGCGTCCAGTTAGAGGGAAAAAAGCAGCAAAAACTAAAAAGGGAAAATGGATGAAGACGCTTGTAATACCAAATCAGTCCAAAGCCTTTAGAAGAAAGATGTGAAAAAAAAAGTGAAGAAAAAAAAAATGTGGGTGTTGGAGACAAAGTTATTCAAGGGTATGATTTAAGTTTGATATCACTCTCTGATGAGCTTTGAAGGACTACAAAAACAGAGTTTTATGAAGCCTATAATGTGGTCATTATGCCTTTTATAGCTCTGGGTGTTCTTCAGTGGAACATCAGAGGAATGAGATCCACTTTGTGTTTCATGTCGTCTGATTCCGGACTATTTTCCACCTCTTTGATGACACACAGCTTTGATGAGGAGTCAAAAGTCTTTGGTTTTAGAGATTCCTTGGATGATGATGATGATGATGATGATGATGATGATGACGACGATGATGATGATGAGGATGATGACGAGGATGAAATGGATAAACATCGTGTTTTTTTTCGCTACATCAAACGAAATAATGATTTACTTTCCTTACTAAAACTTCTTTGCCATTTTCGCAAACAACAAAATGGCAAAAAAAAAAAAAAAAAAAAAAAAACCTGCTGCTATAGCTGTGACAATCATGATAATGATCAATTGTTATCTTTGATTGAATTAATCCCGGCACTTAAAAGCAGCTCAGAGAAGCAGGCGTTTTGTTTTATTAGCAGGGGAGATACTGATCTAAATGTAATCACGCCCGCTGCCAGCACGTCCTTCATTATTCCTGCTACAATCATCATTACCTCATCAGCACCCAGCGAACGCCCCGTCATCTGTCACACTGGGGAGAACAACCTTCTCCAGCCAAAGAAAACAAAACCCGTCGCTCCGCAGACACCTTTCAATCACACTCCTTGCTGTCTCATGCTCGGTCTCGCTACCCAGAGGACCGATGAGCTCAGCATAATGGCTTACCTCAGGATATAGAAGTGAGCCACAGGTCACATTAACATTAGTGGGTTTGTTCGCTACTGTTTTTTTTCTTTTGAGTTGATTTAATAACAGTGGAAAGCCAACTGAGTATGCTGCTGCTGCTGCTGCTGCTAAAAAAAAAAAAACAGTGATTGAACTGTGTTTTTGCATAAATTGTGTGTGAATGTTTTTGAGGCCAACTGAACTAAGTCTTAAAAAATGCAATGCTGACTTTTGTCCTGCCCTCATGTGTATGTTGATGAAGGAAAACCGAGGATAAATGGCCTAGGGCATTCACAGCACAGCTAATTTACATTTAGGAAACATAAAACACTGAGACAACTCTGTATAAGATAAAGCTCTCTCTCTGTGACAGCTGAAAATGACAAACTAACAGTACTAAATATTCCAGTTATGCAGCTCATCCATCAACACAGACTATAATAACAACAAAAAAAAAAAAACAAATGGAATATTTTATGCAATGTATATTTCCACAAAATATATATTGCATTTCTGTGTGATGTAAATATTACAGCATAATGTTCAGTAATACATCAGCAATCATACAATTTGAAACCGACCGATTGATGTGCCGACCCTTGATATAGATAGATATCTTCTTGCGCGAAGAGACGCATCTGTCTGTGTAAACTGTACACACAATCATTCACCAACACCATTTGAACATTACAAGTACTCGGCTGCGAGTTATTGCCACATCGCCCGTACAGTCCTGACCTCGCTTCAAGCCAATTCCACATGTTTGGGCCATCAAAGGAGTTCCTGGGAGGCCAGTGTTTCAATTGTGAAGTCCGATCATGGCTCCAGAATACTGATAAAACTCGATGGTATCACTGTGGATACGATCACGGAGCACTGTGATAAGTTCATTAGTGTAGCCGGGGACTATATAAAGAATTAAAGAGGGTTTTTACTCTCATAACTGTGTTCTGTTATTCTGCACAATCAAAAGTACCTGTATTTTTTATGACATTTTATTTAGTGTGACACATTTTTGCGCATTGATTAAGTGGCACGGACACCTTGATTGTATTTAAGAGTTTGCTTCTTTTTTTTACTGTACAACTGTACAACACTATGTTTTTAACTAGTATTAAATAAAGTTCAACTAATTGTCCAAATAATAATAATAATAATAAAAGTTTAATAAAACCTGTTTATTAAATGTCATCACCTATAATTTGAGGTCAATAACAATTTTGTGATTTTTTATATTAACTTATCAAACTATTTCAATCCATTTCTATTCTGTACCAAGATTTGAAAAAGAAAAAAAAAGTCTACAACAGTTTTCTGACTATTTAAAGCAAAACAGTTATGGGAGCATTGTAGAGCTCAGCTGAGCAGTGTTAGGTGAAGGTTAAAAGGATTGGTCATGTCCCCAACACGACAGAAGCAAGACGAACATTAGTAGTCCAGAGTCACTGATGCATCATTTTCACATTATTTTGGTGTAGACCTTCTTCATAAAACTGTTTCCTCAACAATAACAAACTGAACAAGGCTCCTCTTTAAAAAGAACAGAGACCCTCGATTTTTGTGGACCTCTTGTCTGGTCACATATAACGAAACAGTCTGCATTTTTACAGATGCACACAAAACAATTGGCAGTAAAATTATTTAAGTCTATTTTTTTTTCTATGTCTATGTTTTCAACATAATTCAAACAGCCTATTTTAACTTTAATGAAAATTTTATGTTGGAAAAAAAAACAACCATAGCTGAAAGTGCACCTTACTCCTAAACAATAACTTTATAATAATCTCTCTCGATTTATTCCACATGACCTTGTTGGCCTCATTATACGGATTCTGTAGCCCTTAAAGCTCAGAGCATTTTAGCCATTATTTGTTTTGCATTTTGTTTTTTGTTTTTTCAAACATGATTGCACAAAAATGTACAAATGGGTCATGCAGGCAAATATATATTTATTTGTGGTGATCCCAGGATGCTTATTTTTAATCTTTCAGTACTTTTCTTTTCTCCATTGTTATACTGTATAAATTATATTATATCTCTTTTTTTTTTTTTTTTACATTTTTCTTAAGTTACTTTATGAAAATGTATTTTGCATAAAAGTGCTATAAAAATTAAATAGAACTGATTTGGAATTCTCAAACCCAAAGCATACAAGCTCATACAAGGGTATTATAGGTCAATAATTTGCAAGTGTGAAATTCTCTGATGGAGCAAAACAACAATGACAAAAAAACACTGCATTGAATATAAGTAACATGAACATCACAGATGTTGACAGATGTTGAATTAGCTGAGTATGCAAAATAATTAGAGTTGTGCCTTGGCATTGTACTTGTCCACAATAGCTATGAGGTTTAATGACTTGGCAATCAAGAAATCAGGAAAGTGAAAGTTACCGCAAAGGTGCTGGTCTTTAACACTCTTGATTGGTTTTGTAAAACTCATAAATAGATGGATGTCGACAGTGCAGAGGTAGAACCCGGTTTCCATTAGAGCTCCTATGTCTTTGTGAAAGATGAAAAAATCTCCATAAATGTGAAAAGAAAAAAAAAAAGTAGTATGTCAAGACACGCATTATTTTGTAACATCTGAACAGGTTCTTCCCATCATCAGTAATAATCATGTCATTTCTGTCGCTCTTGGGTACACGTTATTTCCGCAGCTATTACTAAGCATTCATTATTTATGTGAAGAGCTATCAGTGGAAAGGCGAGCAATTTACTTGTCAAATTGCATTACAATAGAATCAGCTGAAATATGACTAAGGAGCTCAAGGCTATCTCATGAGTCGAAAGGAGAGGCCAGTTATGGATAACAAGACCAGTTCTTTAGATAGCATTGTACTGTAGAAACACTGCAGCTTTATGACTATAGTTGATGCTCCAAAAAGTGCAAAAATCAATCAATCAATCAATCAATCAATCAATCAATCAATCAATCAATCAATCAATCAACCAATCAATCAATCAATCAATCAATCAATAAGACTAAACTAACTGCAATACAGAAAATATAACTTTCTTTAGAGCAATGGTAAAAAATAAAATAAAAAAAAATCCTCATACCTAGGAAGCACCCAGTAATGGAATCCAATCATGGTCATTTTCAGAGTAGGGAAAATGAACTTATTTCAGATACATTTATACATATTCAGACTTCAGCTCTGAATCAAATCAAAAGATTACTATAATCATTAAAAAAAAAAAAGGCACACAATAAGATTTCATTCGGTCACCTTTAGCTCTGGTTGCAGCACACGATGTGGTGTTCTGTTCATGTGTGAAAATGGTTCCTTGTGCTCTACAATTTGAATCCTGGAATATGCCTCGTGCCATCAGGGAAGAAAAACTCCATAGATGTGATAATCTGGTCATTCAGTACATTCGGGTCATCTGCTGGCTTCATTTTATTGCCACGTAACGTTGCTGAGTCTCGACCTGAGCGACTGAAGCAACACCAGATCATAACAATGTCTCCAGAGGCTTGTACAGTGGACACTACTGTATGCATGATGGGTGCATCACTTTATTCCCCTGACACGCCCATCACTCTGAACTAGGGTCTGAACCACTCTGGACACATCAGACCACATGACCCATATTGTGTGCAAATGGAAATGCTCTTACTTTCACTATTAAATAATAGATCTGGTTTTGTCTCTTGATTTTTTTTTACCATGCAACATCACCAAGTGGACCATGATTTCTTATTTTTTTCTGACCACATTTCAAATCTCCTTAGTTGTTTTCTTTGCTTGACGCAGCCCACTAATAATCCCGGGCAGTGTAGTACACCTCCTGAGATGCATTTTTTATGAGAGTCTAGACCACTGCCTTTAAACACAAGGATCGATTCCTGTCTCTGTGTTCATGGAGTTTGCATGTTCTCCACGTGCTTGGTGGGTTTCCTCCGGGTCCTCCGGTTTCCTCCTACAGTGGAATGACCTGCAGATTAGGCTAATTGGCATTTCCAAATTGTCTGTAGTGTGTGAATGAGTGTGTGTACAGTACTGTATGTGAGTCTACCCTATGATGTATTTGCACTCTGTCCAGTACGTACCCCGTCTCATGCCCTAAGTCTCCTGGGATAGGCTCAAGACTCTGTATACAGGATAAAGTGGTATAGACGATGAGTGAGAGTGAGTGAATTAGTTTATTAGAAATAATTGTATTGCAATTTCAGTATTAAATCCTCCCTGTGCTCACATGTCACGACCTTAGTCACGACAAAGCAACAGCAGACCCCAGACCAAAGAGACCACATCAGAGCAGAAGGGCAAGTTCTCAAGCAAGTGTATCTCGTTCACAAGCCAGCACCAAACACCACCAGGTGAGTCCTCAGGTGGAACCCACGAGGAAAGAGGAAAAGAGGTCGACCATGCAACACCTGGCACCGAGATGAGGAGGCTAACAATAAGTGAACGGGTTACACCTGGGGACAGCTGGACAGAAAGGCACAGGTCAGAGCTGCTTAGAGGAAGCTTGTCATTGCCCCGTGCCCCAGATGGGGCAGTACTCTAGGTGTGAGTGAGTAAGGAAGGAAGTAAGCAAGCACTCTGTGTTTATTTGTATTATTTACAGCTCATCCTTAGAGCTTTATGAGGCATTATTAGAGTTTAGAAAAATGCGTCCAGGGAATCATTACCAACCTACAAACAATGACAAGCATGCTTGCGATGATTTATGGACCCAGGCTTTATGCGAAGGGACACTTGATGGCAAGGCTACTTCTTCACTATTAGACTATTGTGGGAGTCTTTGCTCCTTCCTTTCCATGATCTTCCCTGAAGAAGCTTACACTGAAGCATGTCTTCAGCTGATCTGATGCACACCTCAGTAGATTAGTGCCTGGTCAGGATTAGCACGGATTCAGGAGATTTTACCCATCAGCCCCGGAGAGTGGTCACATGCCTGCTGTGTATAATAGATAGGTAAGAAGCCTCTTCATCCTGCCTGAACTGACACTCTCTTGACATGTATCTAATCCCTGTCTGTCTTTCTGTCTCTGTCCTTTCCTCTACCTTCTTTTTCTTACTACTTCTCCGGCAAATGCAGCTTCATGCAAATGCAAAATCTTTCTCCCCACTTCAAGAGTGTGTGTGTGTGTATATATATATATATATATATATATACTGTACCAGGTGTGCTGAGCGCTGAGTAAACTGATGAATGAGAAAATTTAAAAAATGTGTTGCAGAGTGTGATTTATGAGTTTACATAAATCACACATGTTCGCTCAATTTATTTCCTAACTGTTGTGGCTGACATTGCCAAAACCAGCAGTGATGCTGAGTCCCCCGTGGCAATCTCATGTCTTTAGCCGCACATTTCACCCAGGCGCTGTGTGCTGCGGCCGCTTGGGAAAAGAGCTAGATGATCTGCTGCCATGTAGCTCGGAGCGAATTTAGCACATACCAAAGAACCTTTCAAAGTTAAACAAATCACCCGCAGGCGGTGTGTCTCCTCTCATGAAGCTCCCGTTGTTGTCTTTATCTCTCTCTCTCTCTCTCTCTCTCTCTCTCTCTCTCTCGGCTCTCCTTAGAGAATTACTTATTTTTCCTTTTTTTTTTTATTTTTTTTTTACCTTTAGTTCCTTGGCAGTGATAGCTACGCTCCACATTGATACAATAAAACATGATCTTAGCCTTTCGTTCCCTACAGACGAACAGAAAGGCAGGAAATCACAGGAAGCCGCAACATCGTTACCGGATATTGCACGACACAGGTGATTATCAGGCAGAATGTGCCAGACGTTCCTGGCTGCCAAGGCATAATCCTACTAGGTCTCTCCTTGATAATTATGATGTAAAGAAGTGCAGATGATGCACCATCCTGAGATCATGTTTATCCGTGCTACCCATCTGTCCCCTAATTAGCGCAGAGAAATCAAAACAAAAGAAACAGAGAAAGCAGGAATAGAAGAAAGTGCAACTAAAAATTTAACATTTACCTCTATGTTAATTGTCCAAAAAATTATTTTGGTCATTATTTCATGATTATTAATAATCTCAATAAGGCCAGTGATCTTCAGTAATTCTCAAAATGTATGGATTCAATTATTTTCCTTGTCTGAATAATAATAATAATAATAATAATAATAATAATAATAATAATAAGCTTTCCATATGCACAAACTACAGGAGTAATACATTCCATTTCAAATCTTATTTATTAGAAATATTTAAAAAATAATATTTAACAAGATAATTTCCCTCAACTTCATCTCCTTTTTTTATTTTATTTTATTTTATTTTTAACTCTCTAGAAAACTACTCCAGGACATGTGAAACCAGTGGGATTACAAAGCCATTGACAGGTTTATTGAGCCTGGAGAACAGTGGCCAAAATCTATAGTCAGTGGCATTATACAGTCAATAATCTTTTTTTTTTTTAGAACTTCTATTGTTCCTCTGATAGCGGAACCGATTTCATACTCTGTGACCAGGAGGGCGACGGAAACTGGACTTTCTTTTTATTCTTGCTCCATTTATACACTATTACATAGATCTGGCTATTAACAGGAAAGAGGAAATAATAGACAGAAGAAACAGTCCAGTACTAAATTCTTCAGTATTGTCCAAGTGCGAACAGTAAGACAACCACTTTCAACTCTTAAATAAATGCAAAATGCGTTTGAGTTTTATATATATAAATGTATACAGTACAGACCAAAAGTTTGGACACCCCTTCTCATTCAAAGAGTTTTCTTTATTGTGTTCTTTATTGTGTTCTTTAGCCCAAACGCGTCTCTTCTGCTTGTTGCCTGTCCTCAGCAGTGGTTTCCTAGCAGATATTCTACCATGAAGGCCTGATTCACACAGTCTCCTCTTAACAGTTGTTCTAGAGACGTGTCTGCTGCTAGAACTCTGTGTGGCATTGACCTGCTCTCTGATCTGAGCTGCTGTTAACCTGCGATTTCTGAGGCTGGTGACTCGGATGAACTTATCCTCCGCAGCAGAGGCGACTCTCGGTCTTCCTTTCCTGGGCCGGTCCGCATGTGAGCCAGTTTCTTTGTAGCGCTTGATGGTTTATGTGACTGCACTTGGGGACACTTTCAAAGTTTTCCCAATCTTTCGGACTGACTGACCTTCATTTCTTAAAGTAATGATGCCACTCGTTTTTCTTCACTTAGCTGCTTTTTTCTTGCCATAATACAAATTCAAACTTTTTGAATGAGAAGGTGTGTCCGAACTTTTGGTCTGTACTGTATATATTACTAGTATTTTAGCAGAATTAATTACATACAGTGTACATTATTACATCACTCAATGTATTTGCTTACTATCATTTAATTACTTTCATTTCTGTTTCTTGTGTATTTTACTTACTTACATACCATATGTTAATTCATCCAAACTATCTTATGAACGTGCACAGTTGAGGGAAGTGTATGAATTGTATATGTATGTATAAGTACCTTGTGTACCAATCCATCCCACACAGATTAGAACCCACAGTGCTAGTTGTCTGGTATAAACTGCACACAGACACTTAGGATCAAATCCTTAACCTTAACCCTGAACGTGCGAGGCCGCAGTGCTAACTACTACTTACTTACTTGTTTATTTAGCTTGCTTTTTTACAGTACACACAGTATATAAAATACTTATTTGGTTGCAGGTTGCTGGTCTGGAGCATTCAGGTGTGTGTTAGCACAATGCCAAGAGGACAAGACCTAAGCAGTGGTCTCATGGCAGCAACTGTTGCTGTATATCAGTTTGGAAAGGGGTATAAAACCAATTCCAAACAATCCTAGGGTTCAGCATTCTATGAATATTCCTGTTCATTATTATCATTGTTTTCAAGTGGAAAACATTCAAGACCATTGTCAGTCTTCCCAGGAGTGGACATCCCAGCACATTCGCCCAAAGTTCAGACCATGCAATGCTCAGAGAAGTACAAAAAAACTAACAAACAAACAACAGACCCAACAGGCCTCAGTGAGTGATAAAGTGATAGTGATAAAGCCTATAACAGCATAATTAGAAGAAGACTGAATATGTCGTATTTGTTTGGAAGTGTCGCCAGGAAAAAGCCACTTCTGTCTAAACAGAACACAACTGAGGTTCACAAAACTGCATCGGACAAAGCACACAGTTGTACAGACAAAGTTGTCTGGCCTTAATGCCCAGTGCCATGTTTGGCACCAAACAGTATTTCAGCAGAAACACCTCATACCCACTGTCAATCATGGCAGAGGAGGAGTGATGATTTGTACTTGTTTTTGCAGCCACAGAACCTGGGCGACCATGAACTCCTCTGAATACCAGCATATTCTAGAGGCAAATGTGAGGCCATCTGTCTAAAGCTTGGTCAAAATTCGGCCTCAACCCAACTGAAATGCTGTGACGAGACCTTAAGAAACTGTGCATAAGCAAATGACCAAAAACCTCAATGAAATGAAACTCTCACTCACTCCCTCACTAATCGTCTATACCACTTTATCCTGTAAACAGGGTCATGGGAGACCTGGAGCCTATGGTGGGGTACACTCTGGACAGGGTGCCAATTCCCTCGCAGGGCACAAACATACACACGCTCTCACACACTACCTGAACACCAGTTAGCCTAATCTGCATGTCTTTGGACTGTGCGAGGAAACCGGAGCAAACCCAGAGGAAACCCACCAAGCACAGGGAGAACATGCAAACTCCATGTACTCAGAGGTAGAAATCAATTGAACCCAAACCCTGGAGGTGCAAGGCGACAAGGCTAACCACAAAAATAATGGTCCAAAATAATGTGAGAGACTGAACAAGTCACACAGGAAATTATAACTTCTAAACGTGGATCTACAAGCTATTGAATCAGGGGTGTACTTAATATTGCCCACATGTTTTTTTTTTTTTTTTTTGGCTTAATTTTTGCTAAATAAATAATGGCATGGTGAAAAAAGTTATATGTTGTTTGTCTGAGGTTGTATTTGCCCGATACTGCCCCTGGAGACTGCTTCATCATTATGTTTGTCTAATCTAACATTATTTAATGGCATGGCATTGGAGATAATGTTGCTTTAATGCACTCTCTGGCCTGAAGGCTGTATTTAGTTAAAAGATTGGTTAGGCGTAACTCAGTCAAAGAGCCTTGTTGTAAAACCCATTTAGTGTAAAATGGTTTCTTGTCCCTATCACTGGTTACACTCAATAAAGCATGTGTACGGCAGTAAAGTACTTACAGGATATTTATTTGATAAATATTTACATATTGAGGGCATAAAACACCCTGACATCACCTGGCTGTAAATATTCATAGTGTTTGCCGCATGGTGCATTTTAAGTAGGGCAGATTCATCCAGGTCAACCAGGACGCCACTCATATTACTTTCTATTGGTCATACGGAAAATAAATGATGTATAGAAAGGAGGATTAAGTCTTCAGATTAGTGCTGTCAATCATCAGAACCAATCTTTCTCAAGCACAATCAACACCTGTCACACATTCTTATTATATACGGTAGGTCTATGTGTGTACGATCAACACTGGAGGAAAAAAAAAAAGAAGCGAACAACACTTCCTCCTTGAAATAGTGGTTAAAATCTTAAAGGTTACCAAAGCTATGATCATCCTGACTTCCTCACAGCTACAGTATATACTGTAGTTCTGTATATAGTCTGTATTATATATGAGCGGCATTCAAGTCAAACCCGGAGAATAACAGAACACACTTATGAGAGTAAAAACTCCCTTTATTTCTCTGTATAATCCCCTGCTACACTAATGCACTTACCCAGTGTTTCACTAGTGCTTCGATACCATCAAGGTAGAAAGTTTTCTCAGTAAACCGGAGCCATGATCAGGCTATCTGCTTCATGTCTGAAACACTGGCCTACCAGGATCTCCTTTATTGCCCCAAACATGTGTCAATGGCTTAGATCAGGTCAGGACAGTTTTACATCCTGTTTTACATCTTCATTTTCCATTTCATCACAAGTCCCGGTTTGACTTGAACACCCCTTATAGTCTATATTATTACACTACCACATCATCCCCCTGTGCTTAAACACTCAATTTATTTTATGAAATAATGCATGAAGAGTATGAAATCTTGTTAAGCATGTAAAACGAAATAGAATCCATGTTTACGTTAAAGGCTCTGGTACTGAAACTCATATCATCTCCAGCAAATCCAAAATTTCAGGATCAACACCAGTATTTGCTTGGTTCATTTTCTGGAAAAGCATCTACTGACAACTAACTGGACTTGTATAGCAGACAACTTTGTTAATGAAGAAAGCTGTTAAAACAGTGTTTTCTTTTCCTAAAAAAAAAAAAAAAAATGTTTATTTAACATACATGAAAAGAATCTCAGTTTGGAGATGAAGACATGATTATTTTCGTAACAAGTGAAACACTGAAATGAGCTAGACAACGATCAAGACATGAACATGAGCAGTGCGCTATGAATGTTAAATCAAGAAGCAACATATGGAGTCTAAGTAACGTGCTTAACGGTACACAGATAAAAGTTATCATGTGACCTGTTGGGGTTGATGGATAATGTACAGTAGGTTCCAGTATCTCCAGTGCCATCCTGACAATCTCCACTCGGGAAATATTTCATGGCATGAAAAATATTCAGCTTTTCATTAACAACAGAGACTACATTTTTATTCTTACTAATTCTCAGAGAGAGAGAGAGAGAGAGAGAGAGAGAGAGAGAGAGAGAGAGAGAGAGAGATGCTGGAGTGGGAATGACTGTTCACAGCTGATATAATGTAACAATATTACAATTTATAATGTGAAATTTGTTTTGCATAAGATAGTTGTATGTCAACTTAAATAAATTGCAGTGTATATTCCTTTTACACCTTTAAATAAAAGGTGTAAAAGGAATAAAGCATGGATTGTTGGAACAGTTACTCAAGTTTGAGTTAGGCCACAACATTAACCTTAATAATAATAATAATAATAATAATAATAATAATAATAATAATAATAATAATAATAATAATAATAATAATTCACACCCATCCATCTAGGAACCTCTGTAGTCCAGCTAGAGACAATGGCGGCCAAGGGTGATTACCACTGTATTTATTCCCATTTTATGGCATTGGTGGGACCTCTGGTTAAATAATAATAATAATAATAATAATAATAATAATAATAATAATAATAATCCATCTAAGAACCCTTTGTAGTCCAACTAGAGATAGGGGAGGCCAGTGGTGATTACCACTGTATTTATTCCCATTTAATAATAATACAATATTATAAAATAATCATTTAATAATGTTATTCTAGTTCCAATAAAGAACACAGTCATACTGCTTATAAACAAATCCAATGTAGTAATTTAGTTTTTAATTAAACGTAACATTCTAAATAAGACACATTTTATTAATTATAAACATGACCATTTTTTTCTCATACTCACCTCCAATCATCTCTTTTCCTCCCTCTCCTCGTCCACTTGAGCATGGTCACACAGCCCAAAGCAA
>JAAGKR010001082.1:53468-143776 GCA_011419295.1 Clarias macrocephalus
ACTTTAATTAAATTATCAATGCATTTGATGTGATTTTTTTTTATATTCCCTCATGAGGAGAGACTTAACCATTATACAAGTTGTTGAGCCAGAAAAAAAAATGTAAGTGATACGATTAAGTTATTTTGCGCAAGATATAAAGATAGTTGTTAAAACAGTTAACATAAAAAGTATTTTATCCTAAATAAATTGCAAGAATGTTACCTGTTTTATATGTTTATATGTTTTATCTTCATATCAAAACAACTTAATCTTTTCCATGTTCCATGTTCTCCTAGGTGGGTTATCCAGGTCCTCTGGTTTCCTCCCACAGTCATTGTAATAACATGCATTGTACCCTGCCTGGTCTGGACTTCAGGCCACAGCAACCTTACACAGGATAAGTGGAATAGTCAATGGGTAGATGGAAAACACATTTTGTTTATAAACTTAAATATAATCCAACTTAACTTAATGTAAGAAGTTCAAGCACAAAAACGATGCAATTAAAAGAAATGAGAACTTGAAGAAGAACTGAGAAGTTCATGTTTTATTCATAGTAATTGCTATTGATACACATGTTTGCTTGATGGTAAAATATATCAAGATCTCCAAAATCGCTTTATTTATCAGTGTATGAAATTTACATTGAGGTTATTCAATGGCAAGTGTTGACAAATCATTTATTAGAATATAATGGTATCACCATAATCATAATCATTATAATAATCTTCCTGAAATAAAAATCAAACATGTATGTAAATAATACTTAGTTAACATACAGTTTAAAGATCTGTGACACTTACAGTAACAAACTGATGCGGTGCAAACTTTTTTCACGATTATTAATAAAATTCATTACTTCATTACCCAGTGAAAAATTCCACATCCAAGTGATGGCTATTTTCGCAAAAAAATTATCAACCCTCCTGTCAGGACACTATTAGCTATTAACAAAACGTGTCTCTATATTTATTGAGTATAAATTACTGTGATATATTCAATCGGATGTGAACTGGGGGACAAACTCCAGGTGCTGAATCCCGGGGAGTCGCAGAGAAATGAAGGGAAAAAGTGAAGCAGCTATGACATTAATAGGGTGTTGCATGGGGTGTATGAGGGTATGTGGGCTTTCAGCAGCGCGTGCAATTTAGGACGATTGCAGTCAGAGTAAGACAAGGGGGTGTTTGGTAATTAGAGCCTGTCTTAGTGGTTGATTACAGCCTTGTTTCTCATAATGACAGCACAAGAGCTCCCTAAGAATTTAAATTACCGCCTTCAAAGTAGAACATGTGAATGCGCGTGTATAAGAAAAACAAATCAGGATATTTCTCGTCAGCGGTGCTAATTAATCTATGTTATAGTTTAAACAGATATTTAAGTGTTTTCCCATGATTAAGCGGTCTTAATCTAAGCCATGGAAACTAATTCTTTTCTGATACAGTTTGATGCATTTCTAAAAGCCCATTAAAGAGAAATCAAAACCACTGGGTTTTCCGACTGCAAAAGACTGCCAATCAAGTGGCTCCTAACATGATCACAGAGATTCAACTCTATGACTCTATGGCACTCAGATTCAGATTCAGACTCAAAAAGGTTTTTTTATTTTTATTTTTTATTTAATGCTTTGACTTGTGATTGCCCTGCTGAATTTAGAATTTAGATTATTATTATAATAAATTAATAATGTAAAAGTTGTTTATTTTATTTTATTTTATTTAATTTTTTTAACCAAAGAAAAAAATATTAATTTTATATATAAATGCAGCATCAAACATGAACCATTTCCATCATGAGGAAACTAAAATTGAAAGTATTTTTTGATTTTATTTTTTTGTTATAAAAGCGATAAAAACAGGCCTGATGACGACAATTATTTCTCCTCAAATCTGAAACAGGAAGTAATGTAACTGAACATTCAGATCTGATCCAGCTCAGGTGTTACTCGGCATGCATAGTTACTTGCTGAGAGAGACCATTACTTTTGAGAAATCCAGCGATGACCAATCCTGAACTCAAAAGCAGCAATATCACTTCAACAAATATACCGAACATATAAAGCAAACAGCCCAGGGTCTAGACAAAAACAAACTAAGGCAAAAACAAACAAACAAACAAATAAATGAATAAACATGGAAATTACTTAAATTAAATCATCAGTGCGTATTTGATGTGATTTTTTAAAATATTCCCTCATGAGGAAAAACTTAACCATTATATGACTTGTTGAGCCCCAAAATAAATAAATAAATAAATAAATAAATAAATAAATATAAAAAATCCTGAAACTAAATGTATTTTGTAGAATGATCTTTATAAAATATTTTTTTGTTTGTTTTAACCAGCAAAAATTTAAATCTCTTATATAAAGACATAGAGACTATAGAACAGAGTGGAGGAAAACCATTGTGTGTTAGCAAGCGTTTACTGTAGCTTTTCTGGTCAGGATTTAATACATTTATATTATGTCTGAAATGACTGTTACTTAATATGAAGTTTTTTTCTTTTTCATCAAAAGCAAACAAAAACAAAGTTACACTGTATATCAGCCGAGCTGTGATTTATCCATCTGACAATATTCTGTGTAAGAAGCCTCTTTTTTTATGCATGATTGCTTTATTATAACACATCAATGATCAAACCGTTTTCAAATCATGTGGATTCTATGCAATGTTAGTATTATTGCTGTAGGAATTTTAGTTAATCTAGCTAACAATTTGTCAAAAAAATAAATAAATAAACAGAAAATAGTATTAACATGTTTTGAATTTGCATATATTTTCTGCATAAGTAAAGCTGGTTAGCCTACAGGCCTTTATGCTCCATGCACGCCAGGTGGCCCTGTGCACTGAGCCCTGACTAGTGAAATCGAAATGAACCGAACCATCGAACCAAGCCAATAATGCACACTGGTGGAACCCATCAATGACACACAATCCACTCGTCCTGGGAACCCGACAGAGTGAAGAAACCCAAAAAGCTATCAGCGAACATTCTGCATCCAAGATCCATTGCCACTGGTGTGTTGGTGTCATCACTTAACTGCCACACTGAGTTGACCAAATTGGTTTCTGTTATATTTGACTTGTAATCCATTAAAAAAAAAAAACTACACCACCAGAGCCAAAACCATAAACAACTACAACATTGAGCTGGTATGAGAGTTTATTTCAAACATGATAGACTACATCAGCCAAAAAGCATTGGCAAATTTAATGAATGAATGTGGATCACGCTTCACTTAGAACATATCCTACATAGAAAAAAAAAAAACATTAAGTGTGTGCTATTGTCACTATATTGTTACTAAACTTTGCTAGAAGTCTGAAATTGTTAATAGAATATTTAAGAAATTCCTTTACAAATTTACAAAACAGTAGGTAATACAATAGGTACATATTGAAAATGGATTCAGGGAATTGTATGAATTTGCTCTAGAATATATAAGCTTAAATAACAGATACAGTAAACTTAATATGATATAATTGATACTGGTTAATATAGTAACAGATAGAATTGAACATTTGGATAATTGAATGAGCTTGGTACTCCCCATTACTATAAAGAAGCAGCACAGATGTATCCCACTACTGGGACAAAAGATGGGACATAAAGAAACCCAAACTAAATAAGATTTACTTTCACTATTGAACAGATAACGTCCATCCATCCATCCATCCATCCATTATTTCTAACAATTATCCTTTGTGGAGTCATGGGGGCTCAGGGAACTCAGGGACCAAGGCAGGTCAACACAGAAGTTAACACACACACACACACACACACACACACACACACACACACACACACACACACACACACACACACACACACACACACACACACACACACACACTAGGCAATTTGAAAATGCAAATTAGTCTACATCAAGTGTCTTTACACACGGCACACAGACTGCAGGCAAGACTAGAACCCTCTATGGATTATTAGAACAAGATTAGAACTCAGGATTAGAATCATTAGATCAAGATTAAAACAATTAATCAATTATTGTTTTTATTAATTCATTATTTAATTTAACTTTAATATAAATGGAACAAAACAAAACAATACATGTTATATGAAACTGTATTAGGTTGAGTCTACCCTGAATTAATTTTTATTTAACCATCTACTGTAGTTCATAGCTATTGCAACACCTCAATATTGCCACGGCTGTGTCAGTGACTAATGAAAGCAGTGTTACTAGTCATACTACAAGACCATTACTTGCCATTGTGTGTCCGCTGACTCATAGGGATTTGTAGATTTGCTCGCATTGGCTATACGGTATATATCTTATCTACTTATATCTACATTATCATATAGACCCTCATAGTACTGTAATTGTAAGTAATTGTATTTATCTGTGGAAGTCCTTTTAAAATGATTGGACGGCCTCATTCTTCTCAGAATGTTTTAATTATCAACAGATAATCTGCTAACAATATAATACAGATTTTTGAAAGATGTAATACTTTTGTCTTGTTATATATTACACTCACCACTTTGTCCTGTATTCAGGGTCACAGGGGGCCTGGAGCCTATCCCAGGAGATTTAGGGCATGAGGCAGGGTACATACTGGACAAGGTGCCAATGCATCACAAGGCACACACACACTACAGGCCAATTAGCCTAATCTGCAGGTCTTTGGAAAGAAACTGGAGGAAACCCACCAAGCATGGAGAGAACATCCAAACTCTATCCTCACAGAGACCGGAATTGAGCCCGGCCAGGAATCGAACCCGGACCCTGGAGGTGCAAGGCAACAGTGCTAACCACAACACCACCGTGCCGCCTTGTTATGTTTCCATATAATAATAACAACCTAAAAGTTATGTTTAGTAATTCATATATTTAAAAGTGAAAGTTATGCTTATTTACCCTATGGACACTTTACCTTCAAAAGCACAGCCTATTGTTCCAGCACTGAGGTAAATTGTCTTCTTTGTTATGGAAGGTTTGATTCAATTTACTGTAACAAGCTGATTTCAGTTGGATTTCCACCTGTTCTATATAAAAACCCTACAGAGGCTATAGTGGCCAAAGGTCACTTTGGGCATATAATAAGTGATGTTATCCCTGAAAGTCATTTGTTTCTGTAACAGGAGGCCTTTAGCTCTGTAAGAAATAACTCAAAATAATAGTACAGGAGTCCAGAGTCCAGAACTAAAATGCATCTGAAATAATAGTTTTCATTCAACATTACATTACAACAACTATACAAAAGATTTTTTTTTTGTCACTCAGTCATTTATCATTTATACCTCTTTATCCTGTATACAGGGTCATCGGGGTGGCTGGAGCATACAGTATCCCAGTAGACTTTGCCTTTGACCTTTTGTCAGCTAGACTTAGACAGGGTGCCAATCCACTGCACGGCACACACACTATGGCCAATTTGGGGACGGATTAGCCTAATCTACATGTCTTTGGACTGTGGGAGGAAACCATAGTACCCAAAGAAAAAGCATAGGGAGAACATGCAAAGAGAGGCAGGAGTCAAACCTAGACAGAAATCGAACCCAAACCCTAGAGGTGCAAGGCGATAGTGCTAACAACTTAGCCATCGTGCCACGTTGACAAGACTGACAAAAGTCTTTCAAAAGTCAATATTTTTAAATACCTGGGGAAAATATAGCCTTCAGATTGAATTCAAGTTTCTAGGAATGGAACCTATTTAATCTCATCCAGTTTACACATTTACATCACCATAATCATCATCTTTTAAACTTTATTTAAAACCAATTATGGAAAAAAAAATCAAACAAATCAACACAACAATATGGATCTTATTTTTCGATTTTGGGGAAGGATGAAGGTTTGTATGTTTTTGTTGTATATTTTGTATTACATTCTATCACTCAATTCATATGAATTCAAATAAAATCCCACCCATATGAGTGAATAACTGATCCTAGTCTCTAAACTTTGAACACTTTTGTACTTCTATTCTGAACTTGTAGAATACACTGAGAAGAAAAAAAAAGCCAAATCATTGCTACAAAATTGAGCAGAATGATCTCATGAACCCTTTAGGAAGAAAGTGTGATCCCAGCACTTTTCAATGTCAATTTGACGCCATGCCACTTAAATGGGATGAAAAAAAAAAATCAATATTTGATTATAAAATGTATATTCCTTATCTCTCTTCTAGCTATCCAGACAAAATCTTGTTATCTGTAAATGTCTAACCTTGGCAAGGTTGTAGCAGATTATCAACTGGTCAGCAGTGTTGTTATTTTCCTTATGGTTCTTCACAAGTGAAGTTGTCAACATGCAATTATAGGTTTTTATTCTATTTCAAATGCACTGCAGCACGAACCATACCTGGAGAATGATCCCGAGCAGCTGACGACCCCACAGTATATCAATAAAGATGTGTTACATCTGAGCAACAGTGCAGATGACTTATTTAAACCTGTTAGACTAATACATAAATTAAGAGTTGTATAAAATCCTTAGACTAATTTGCAACCATGAGCCCAATGTGTCATTTATTATGCTCCTGAGCTTAACTTAACAGAGCAGCTAACAATGTGCTTCAAGGTTTCTGTAAGCAATTTTCTTTAGGCTCCTTTCCACGTTAGTCCACCAAGGCCTTTCTCCTTGCACGCTATCAGTATGTTTAACCTCTGAAATTAAGAACGCAATTACAATTACACAAAAGAGGAGACGGTGCCTTATTCTCCCCAGGCTGCCATTATGGACATTATGGTAATTAGCTGACAGAAGGTCAAAGGCAATGCGTGTAAAAGTAATCAGCGCCACACATTTCCTGCATTCCAAATGCCGGGATGAAAGGGCGAAGTTTGGCGAGTTTATTAGCCACAGTGAAAAGGAAAAAAAAAAAAAGTCAGCTTTTCTAACGCTACAGAGGAAATCTGGTGGAGGGAGTTCAGACATTTGCTATTTTAAGGAGCGTCTGTGAGGACGAGATAGGAAAAGGTTCACAACTGGGTCGTTTATTTATTTATTTATTTATTTTTGCTTCTCCACATGCCAGTCATATTCATGTTTCATCTTTCTGTCCTTCCGTGACAATTGTTGAGGAAATTTTGATGTGTTTTTTTTTTTTTCTCTCATGGGAATTTATGCAGCGGTCTTTGTCTCAAGAACGTGTCAAATGCAATTCGATTTGCTACCCTGGAAAGTTTTTATTTATTTATATATATTTTTTATTTTTTATATAGAAAAAGCCCTCCAAAAAGTAATTATTAGAATGTAATCTATAACTGGTTTGTCACAAATATTCAGTTGACATCATTTGCATTTTGTTTTTCAGCTTAAAACTAAAGTTCAAACAACAGCAACTGTTAAACTGACATCATGCTGCGGCCAAACAACAACAACAACAACAACAACAACAACAATAATAAAAATATACACCACTTATTATGGAAAAGAACTGCTCTATACTCCAAGCTTATTTTAATCTGTTCGTTTTGTTAAAACTTACATCATATAGTTTCATATAGTGTAGTCTTTGATTTTTAGAACTTTTAAAATAACTCTACTTTTATGATTCTTTTTTTTTTTTATTTCCCACATTTTTCTTCTTAATTCTGTCACTATTTCTCTCCTACCTAATTCTACAAAAACAACCAGGGAGGGTGAGGGCAAACGCATTCATACAGCATGGCTAATTCTGCTTCCCTAACACTGGACCGTGGATTGCTGTGGTGTTGTCAGGATGCAAAATCAAACCAAAATGGCAGCACTTTCATTTAAAATAGTAACTGCATTGTTAGTTTCAGCTAAAATCTGGTTGACTATGATAATTTAAGAAGGTAATTTATTAAGGATTTATTTAAATATATTAATTTTGGCTACTGTTTTCAGTGCCGGTGTTCTAACAATTCATCCTACCATATCAGATTTTCCAACCGTAGTGCAAAATGATAGTTATATTCTGTTTTTCCTACTTTATCAGTGAATCCTACAGTACCTATTAAAATCCTACCACATGCCAGGGTAGTGCAATTTAATGTTTGTTTGTTTTTGATTTTTGTTTTGTTAAGAAAAAGGAAAATAATGAGTGATTGCAGGATGTTCCAGGATGCGGAAGGGATATCAGGTTTAAATCCGGCGACTGGAAACAAATAAAACACGAAACGAATAAAAAAACCTCTCAATACTGAACATAAACCTACAAGTCCTTGGAGTAGTTGTATGGATTTATTTGGCGGGGCGTTACATGTTTTAGTCTGCGCAAGTGCAAGCATGCTAAGCGTGGGTAGGAGAGACTGATGGGTAGTGTGAATTTATAGAACATCGGTCCAAAACTGGATCAGACGGTCTGCTGTAGTGACCTCTTGTTGGAATCAGCTTGAAGTCCACCAGCACTTAAATATTATTTTATTTTATTTAAATAATGTCCTACAATTTTATAATAAAGAAGTTCTTTCTATTTATTTTATTCACTGCTTTAATATTTAATATATTTCTATCTCATGTAATGTTTTTCTTTTATAATTTTTTTTGTTTTTATATATTAATGATCTGCAACATGTGCATAGATTTTCAGAAAGTACACTTTATTTATGTATGTATTTATTTGCCTGCCTTTGTTTAGCCCCTCATTTAAAAATATACTACAGTATAGGTGCAAAGGACAATAATATCAAACACTGATGATGGTGACAAGGTCCTTCCTTAATGTCTTCGTCCTTAAACCTTATTGTAACATCCCTGTGCGTATTTCCACTGGTGATGATGATGATGATTCAGTTATTTGTCACATGTACCAGTATGTCACAGCGCAGTGAAATTTTTTTTTTCATATATTGCAGTTGAATTTTTTCATATATTGAAGCTGGTTAGGACGGGGTCAGAGTCGCAGGGTCAGCCAGGATACAGCACAGTTGGAACAGACAGGGTTAAAGGTCTTGCTCAAAACCCGGCAACCCACAGCTTTAATCGATTGAGCCACCACTGCCCTATTCTCTCAGCATGATCATTCTGTGTTTGTTTATCTGAAGCTGATTTCTCATCTCATTTCTGCAGGCTTCATCTACTACACTACTGTATATCCCACCTAAGTTAGGATCACATTAGATCCAGAATATATGCGTAACTCTGGACACAAGGCACGATTACACCTGGTATCAGACACTAGTCCCTCAAATGGCCCCTCTCATACAGTACATTTGCATAGTAACAAATCCACCTTGCAGCATGTGCTGGGAGGACCGGGGGAAATGAAGGAAGCCTGGAGGAAACACACACTAGAGATACTCGTGTCATATTTATGTCATAAACATCAGTTGGTCCTTAATGGAGTCTGTAAAACACTGCCAGCTCCATCCTCAGATAACTTTCAGAAATTTACTCAGGTTTTCTCAACAGAGTAGCTGAAGGCGAGGTCTTATCTGAGACACCAGCTAACATTTGCAGCATCTGTCTAGTGAACAATCTTTTCCTTTGAGATTATGGAGCTCAAATCCACATCTGTCTATCTGAAATTAACAGCACTGAGCGGTCAACACATTTGCATAATGTTATAATAATGATAGGAAATGTCAGGAATAAAAGCTGCAGAGAGAGAGAGAGAGAGAGAGAAAATCAGGACATGGAAGAGGGAATGTAAAGTATAAAAAAGGGCTAAGTATAACACTTGAAAATAACAATAGGTACCTATAACAGCCTAAAGAAAACCTCGAACTTAAATAGAGTGTTTAACAGGACATCAGCGATTTACTCCGAACATGACTAAGGTGAAAAGTATTCAGGCTGATGGGTGATGCAGTGCAGCACTCCTCCGGTCCTGCCTGCCATCACAGGACCCCTTAAATCACTAAATCCCTGTCAAATTTAATGTTAGGAATTTTATTCTTCACATACACAGCCAGACATGGTACAATGTGTAATGAAATGCTGACAAGACTTCCAGTGACCAGAAAAAAAAAAAAAAAACAAAAAAAAAAAAAAAAAAAGGCAAGTCAAGTCTATGCTAAAAGAAAAGTACACTAAATTGCAGTAAATTGATGTTTTTACAAAATAAATAAATAAATAAATAAATAAATAAATAAGATGTGCAAATACAAGATAAGAATAACTTAAATATACAGAAATTCTAATTGTTATATACAAAGGAAAATATATAAACTAGAAATTAAATGACATTTTATTTGTATAGTGTATAGTGGTCATTTTAATCAATAGAAAATTATGGAAATGTGAGAAAATACAATATGTATGAATCAAAATGATCAGTTTGTCCTTGAGCAAACCGAGGATGACGGTGCTGTGGGAAAAACTCCCTGAGATGGCAATAGGAAGGAACCTTGAGAGGAACCAGACTCAACAGGGAACCCATCCTCATTTGGGTGATATCAGATAGCAGGGATTGACCTGCAGTCATACTGTGTGTTAGGAAGCTGGACGTTTAGTATAACACTTGATGTCTTTAAGTTAAAATGGAGTCCAGTTCATTATTGGAGCCTCAGGTAGAATGTAGGAAATCCCTGTCCTGAACTATTGAGCAACTGGGATCACAAGTCCTCAGAGAACAGCTGTCAGCATCAGCTGAGGCCAGGACCGTCTTCATGGTAAAGTGGAACCGTCCCCAGTCACCACACGCATCACAAGCAGACCACGCAGTGCTCCACGGGACGAGATCTCCAACCAGAAGCGGGTCACCAGGACGGGTCTAAAAGATCCAGAGAGCGGAGAATTCTGGATCACTGGCAGCTCAGGAGCGACATTTATAGCTCGAGGGAAAGAGAAGAGAAGAGAAGAGAAGAGAAGAGAAGAGAAGAGAAGAGAAGAGAAGAGAAGAGAAGAGAAGAGAAGAGAAGGTTAGAAGACATAACAGTTAGGTATGGTCACAGTCATATAATGTATAAGGTGAATGTATATTTAGTGCAGAGTGCAAGCATGGACTCTGGCAGGACTGACTATGACAACATAACTAAAGAGATCCAGAAGGAAACAGAGACACGATGGCTCCATGGGAAGTGAAGCAACCAATCACTTCACAGTCACCAACCTGAGTGATCAATGAGAGTGGAAATATGTACAGATGTGTAATAATACAATAACTCGCATGATGGGTGGCAGCAGCACTTATGGTTGTCTTAACATAAAGTGAAAAGTGACCATGTCCATGATTGTTTCTAGGGGCAAAAACATATGTCCAACTGGAGGGGAGCAGTGCAAACAGGGTTAGTAAGAGGGGATAACTTGTAAATATATCATTAGTCCAAGAAACATCTCCCAATCTGAGTCAGTTAGGGTATCCTACAAAGCATCCACCAACTGGTTCGTTTAGCACGTGACCTCCCATTGAATCGGATTTTCTTGTTTTAGCGTTTGTTTGTATTTCATAATGAAGATGGCAGCATGGTCTGATTTCCCAAACAGTGGATGAGATGGATTGGTAGCTTTTACAGGGTGTACTCTCTGCCCCAAGTCTCCTGGAACAGGCTCTAGGCCTCAGGCTCTTGAGACCCTGCATACAGAATAAAGCAGTGTGGAATAATAATAATAATAATAATAATAATAATAATAATAATAATAATAATAATAATAACAATGTGACTTAAGTGGCACAATTATTACTTATTTATATGCTGTTTAGAACTGATCATGGGTAAATGTACTGTACCTTCACAATGAATAATTAAATAATTGTAAAGGTAAATGAAATTCAGAAATTGCGAATAAGGAGAACCCATGAGAGCACACCAACATGCATTAGCAATCCACCCCATGTGTTCAGTGATCTGTGTGAATGAAATGGATTCAGTTAATAACATTTATAAATTGACTGTATACACTGATACATGCTTTCTGAATGCTAAACTATGGCTTGGTTTTCTTTATAAATGCTCTAAACAGATATGACTGTAACTGGAAAATCTGTAGTGAAGTGAGAAAAAAAGAACAGAACACAAAAATAAATGTATTTTCTGGTATTTCTGATATATTTGACATATTGTACTGAAATATTAGAGTTGACAACAGAACTGTGTGCAAACTGAGTTGCCCGATACAGTATACAGCTATTCATATAGAGTATACAAATAGAAACAAACTGCATCGCAGCATATAATTACTGATTACAGGCTTAAAATGCAGCATTCTGTAAATGTAAATGTGTATCAGGGAGCTCATGAAGAAGCTGAGCACTGCAAGCCTCCAACAGTGATAAAACACATACATTTCTGTTTTAGGGAATTACCATGACCTCAGCCATAATCCTTAGGTATGAGTTTATATTTGTAATCAGAAAATAAACAAACAAAAAAATAAATAAATCTACATTGTGCTAATGCTATCATACGTGTTATGTTCACTGTGTGGGGTTAAGGTACTCTCATGCGTTGGTGCCATTGTGTTTAACAAACAAACAAACAAACAAACAAACAAACAAACAAACAAACAAACAAACAAACAAACGAATGAATGAACAAACAAACAAACAAACAAATGAACAAACAAACAAACAAATGAACAAACAAAACAAACAAACAAAACATACAAAACTGACAAAAAAGCAAATGAAAAAGTAAACAAAACAAGCAGGCAAGCAAGTAAATAATCAAAACAATCAAGCAACCAAGTAAGCTAACAAACAAACCAAGCAAACTAACAAAATAAGCAAGTGAACAAATAAACAGAACAAACAGACAAGCAAACAAACAAGCATGCCAACAAACAAAACAAATAAAACCTTAGGCAAGCAAGCAAAAACCACGCAAACAAACAAAACAAGCAAGCAAAGAGAACAAGTAAGCAAACAAACAAAATAAGCAAGTAAACTAATAATCAAAACAAACAGGCAAGCACAAAAAACAAAGAAACAAAACAAGCAAAACAAGCAAGAAAAAAAAAACAAGTAAACAAACACACAAACAACACAAGCAAGTAAGCCAATAAACAAACCAAGCAATCAAGCAAACAAACAAATAAGCAAACTAAAAGCACTGGACTCTAACCTAGAACTGTCCAGATAAAGGAACAAGGCTATATTTATTCTCCATGTGTCCCATTAGTGTTACAGATGCTTTGAGGCTAAATAATGCATCATCCCTGCTATATAGTGAATTTAAATATGCACTGTCACCAGCATACTGTAATATAACTTCATCAGCCAGATTAAATGTGCAGCAAAGTAGGGCATTGTGTGTAGGGCAACATTATTTCTGGGCATCGCCTTAGAGACTATGCAGCATTTATTCATCTTTATTAAGAAACACACACACACACACACACACACACACACACACACACACACACACACACACACACACACACACACACACACACACACACACACACACAAATAAAAATGTTCATCCACCACGAATGTGTGGTGACCCAAACCCCATTTGCATACAGTGTAACATTAGTATTAGTTACAGTCCCGTGTTTTCCAGGAGCACAGGTGAGTGAAGTCAGCAGGATGCGAGGAGGAAACGTTTGACCCGAGCTGCCATCACTAACATCTCTTCCTTAATTGCGCTTATTTGGCATTGTGGAATATTGATGGAACTGGAGGGTAAGATTGGCAGCTGCATGAATCGTTATTAGCCTGCTTGGTGGTGCAGGGGCAGGAGGGTTCGATAGGCAGAGCCCAGGCAACAGCAGGGCCCTGGGGAGCCTGGGTTCTCTCAGACAAGAGATAATTACCAATCTGAGGAGCAGCAGCGCAGACACAATGCAACTCAACAAACACACACGCACATGCACACACACACTCACAGCGTTCATACAGAGAAAAGAACCATCCACTGGCATTCAGATTTACAGAGTGGTGGGATTTACTGTGTGCAAGAGTAATTATCTTGAAATGCATCTTAGATAATCTATGATATGTAGAATATAAATCGTTTAAATAACAAACACGCTTGATGGTCTGTTCTTTCCATTAGAAAGCAAAGTCCCATTACTTAGAGGCAATTCTCACCATATAATATTCAGGAATGTTCATGTATAAGGTTTTAACACTAAGCCGAATATACTGCATCTTCATACTCATATTTGATTTTTTTCCCCCATCTGCATGCCTGTCTGGTCTCTTGCACAAATCAGCTCCTTCCAAAAGCCTCGACTCTGAATAATAGCTCTTAATAATCACATTTGTAGGCATGCATGCCCTCTTCTTAGACTCCCTAAATCAGGCACATTTGAGGGAGATTTTCATTCCAGCCTGCTAAAAAAAAAAAAAAAAAAACCTAGAAAAAGCTTCAGGGAAGTAGTTAAAGCTTTCTCACACATTCAAACATGACTTGCCTCCGTTCAGAAATAGTAAACAAAGTGCTATTATGCCCCTTTTATATGCTAATGTAGAAGGACAAAATGTTACATTAGCAGCAGGCGAAAGTAAATGCAAAAGTTCTGTTTTAAATAAGCACCTGACATAAGTTTAGCTCAAAGGAAAACCTCTATCAGGTTGATAGCCCAAGATTTGTTCTTAGTGTCTGTTGTAATTCAACCTGCTGCCTTTAATTGCTGACATTTAATCAATAGATGCAAATGACAGTGGAGACCTATTATTTGTGAATTCATCAATCTTGTGCGACAGAGTGCAAGCTTGTAAGATAATTGTGTAGCATACGTTCCTGAGTAAAGGTCAAAAAGTAGTTTGTTCATAGGATCAGTGGCAGGATTTGTGGCTTCAACTGGCAGACAGCCAGAGTGCGCACATACTTTATCACTAAATCAACTTTATTCTGTTTCCTTAATCCTAAATCATAAGTTCAAATAGGATATAATAGAACTTTTATAGTGCGTGTGTGTGTGTGTGTGTGTGTGTGTGTGTGTGTGTGTGTGTGTGTGTGTGTGTGTGTGTGTGTGTGTGTGTGTGTGTGTGTGTGTTTTTACAATACTGATTGCACTAGTGCAGGCTTACAGAAATCATGGTCAGTGTTGAAGGCAATGGTGTTGTAAGGAATGGCCAGAACTCAGCATCATATCAAACTGTCTAGGAACTACTTATATTGCCTGGTGGAATGTCAGTAAGTGATTATTAATGAAGATAATAATATAATACTAATTACTTGAATAATTATACACTGGAACAAGGTTGGTAAAATCTGCAGTTAATCGAAAAATATGAAGCAGGACCTTGTTGGATGGGAGAAGAAGTCTGTGGCTATAAACGCTGCTGTAACACGACCTTGTAGGTATCAGGAAAGAAGTAAAAGCCAGTGGTCTGCAGGATGACACGAACAGACATTTGTTGGTCTCAGGATGAGATAAAGACCCTGTGGCCGCCAAAACGACAGGTACAGGAGATTGTAAGCATCAGAAAGGAAGACGGAACCTGTGGCCACCAAGATGACAGTATTTGAGATCGTAGGGGTGAGGAAGGGAGAATGAAGATGGAGCCACAATGGAGGAAGGAATAGGAGATTGTAGGCATGAGGATGGAAAAAGGAGCTTGTCCCTACTAAGACATCAGGTATAGAAGACTGTAGGCAGCAGGTAAGAAAAGGTAGCTCAGTGGTTAAGGCATTGGTTCAGAAGATTCCAGGTTCAAAACCTATGACCACCAAGTTGCCCCTGTTGGCCCCTTGAGCAAGTCCCTGAACCCTCAACTGCCTTGGTTTACTGATCAGAAGGTCCAAGCTCCACCAAGCTGCCACTGTTGGGTCCTAAACCTCTTCTGCTTTAGGGGCTCTGTCCCATGACACTACCCCAACTTCCTAACAAAGCTGTGGTATGGAAAGAAAAAAAATCACTGTGCTCTAATTTATATGTGACAAACAAAGGTTTCTTTTTTTTTTTTTCAGTAATGACCTCCTCTATTCTGGGTAAGCTTACCACTAGATTTTGGAGCATGGCCTATGGGAATTTTTTTTCATTCATTTTCAAGAACATTAGGGATGTCAGGCACTGATGGTGGGTAAGGAGGACTGGCACAAGGTCAGCAAATTACTGTTCAGGACACTTCCTCCTTAGCATACCAGGTCCTCATGCAGCACTGTCATGCCGGAATAGCTTTGGGCCTTTTTATTTCAGTGAAGCGAATTATAGAAAATATTAGAAAAGAACCAAATATGAGTGTGAATGATAGGTTTCCTTATAGTGCATATAATAATATGTATATGTATATGAATTCTGCATCATGTACTGGGGAATATTCTGTATATTTGAAGTATTATAATGAGGGGTGCTTTAATTTTGCTAGAAATATGGCTTAATAATGTTCATTATGTAAATAATGACAGCTAAAATAGTGCATGAGACATCTGTCAAATCCCTGAGGATAAAATAATATTTAGGCAACTTATTTCTCAGAGCATATGTCATTTGGTTTGAGTAAAATTATTTTAGTTAGTCTTTGATAATCCTAATAGGACTTGCTGCCCAAGATCTGATGAGAAACATGAATCTCATGGATTCATGTTTCCTGGCAGCCATTTATACCGGAGAGATATCACTATAGCAATGAAACTTAACGCTACTTCTGAACGATGTCTTTTAATGCTGTAAAATGAAAACACCAGGGGGCCAAAAACTTGGCCTTGTGGTACTTCATAGTATGCTTATTTTAAGTCAAATTATAAATTTTTTAAATATCTTCTCTTTTAGTTTCTGTTAGCGCATGAAATCCTGACCACTAGGGAGTTGTGTTTAAGCTGCAATGAGCACCACCTGCTGCTCGGACCTCAGGGTCCAGAGACTTTATAATGGGACTTGATTAATCCTCATATGACACATTGTCCACTGAGATACTGGTTTTAATTATGAAAGTGATAAATAATCTTTTCTAGGACTGTATAGATCATCGGCTATGGCACACACAACAGGTTATATTTTCTCTCATACTCTCATTCACCTTAGTCCATGTCACGGTGATGTATAGCAGCGCAATGGCTTTCACTTGAGAAATACGTTCTCGTAAAGCATGTGAGATTAAACGCCTGCATTACTTACTGTCCAGATCTGGAAAAAGGGCCAAAAGAGTATGAGAAATTATATCATATATATCAGTAAATACAGGCTCCGGATTTGTGACTGTAAAGTCAAATAAAATGTATTAAATAATATGCTTTAAATGTTAAAAACAGGGACTGATCACGTCACAAAATTTATCTTAGAAAGGTTAGCAATCAAATGATAAAGTAATACTCACAGTTGCTATTATTTAGTGCAATACTTACAGTAATATAATGCTTTAGAGGTGAGCAATCTGCTTCATTCTCAACACTTTAATACTCTCTAAGTCTGTGCGAATGTCCGAGAACCATTTTTACTCTGTTGTCTTTAAAAAAATAAATAGATAAAAATCATATTAACCATTTAAACACCATCACACTGCTCCAAACTTAACACCACATTGTGCCAAAATGGCCACATTACAAATATAAGGGAAAAAAATGTTTATAAGCCATTTGCTAACAACACAACATTGGTAATGGGTACAAGGACACAAGAAAAATATTAATTTTCTATTTTTTTTTTCTTTTTAAAATCTTTTCGGCTTTAATTGTTTGCATGCCATTATAACCACCCACCCCTCTTTTTCATATTATCAGTGTAAGACAAATACATTCTCTTAAAGTTATCTTTCTTTATTCATGTAACTAAGATTGTCCTTGCCCTTAACCATATGGTTACATTCTATTCTAGTATCTAATCCTGTGAAAAAGTTAATAGCACTGATTTGTAATTAGTTTTAAAGTGCTGCACTACAGTAACCCAGCTTCTTCTCAGTTCACCAAGAAGGGAAAAATGTATTTTCTACAGAAAAAAAAGTGTGATTTAGTGCATATAATTAGCCTTTTTTTCCTTTTTAATATGGTAACCATATTAAGTTTGAAACAACAACCTGGATAGCATTATTCATTCAAAATGAATAAGATTCAACAATCTTTATAAATAAAAAGGCTTTGTTTGAAACAAAACTTGACTTTCTTTTGTTCTGACTCACTACAAAAAACACCAAATGGTACCTTTTAAGACTGGCTATTTACAAGGCCACAAACAGCTGTGGACTGTTGTATTCATTGTGACAAAACCGTGGCAGGTGGACTTGTAGCATTTTGCAAAATTCACATTCATATAACCAAAATAATTTTGACACAATGTTTTGGAATTTTAAGCCTTTAACTATTCTTGGCCTAAAGTAACAATGCGCATTCCTTTTTGCTCTTAAAAAAGATAAAATCTGAAAAATTGGAAAAATCATATTTTCAGTTTTCAGTTTTCCATATTGTTCAGTTCTGATTTTTGGTATGTACATTAATTTAAGTCCCTATTTAATATCTTACTGGAATTAGGACATTAGATTACACTTAGCATAGTACACAACTAATAAAAAACATCTCATAAAAAATTCAGGTGAGGTGGGATGTGCATGCTTGGAGTTGCAGTCCGCTTCCACCAAGCTCGTATGCGGCTTATTCATGGCTGCCTTGCCGGTGGCCAGAGGGTCAACTGTTATTATTTTTCTTTTTCACAATCAGGTGCATTTTATTGAGGCTTTGTAATATAAGACAGAGAAATCCTAATATTAGAATAAAAAAATGGAAGAAAATGGCATACTGTATGTACAGAAAAGAGATTCTCAAAATATTAGAACATTTAATTTAGAGTTTGAGTAAATTACTATTCATACAGTATGAATACTGTCTAGTTCAGTACACGTATGGCGAAAGCTGCTGGTTGACACTTGTCCAGAAGATGATCATCACCCCCTTGGAAGGGAAAAGTGTAGTAGGAAAAGGTGAACATGATGACCATGGCCATAAGTGGGTGTCAAGCAAAGACGATTCAACTTGTGGGAGTTTCATAAGGAGTGGATTGAGGCTGGAGTCAATGCATTAAGAGCCATCATGCAGAGATTTCTCCATTGAATGGGCTACAATGGTTGTTTTCCTAATAGCAAGACACTCATGAAGTATAGGCAACATCAGAAGTGTCATACTTCGGCAGACAGGAAAAAGAACTAGACCACTGCTAAGCTTTTTCAGATTTACCATTTTCAGTAAATTAAGCAGTTAATTAGGTACTAACCGACTAATCCTAACCCAAGGGCCCTGGGTCTGGAGGAAAAAGAGAGAGGAACAAAATCCATGTTGCTTGAAGTCCAGTGTCAAGTTTCCACAGTCTGTGATGAGTTCACCAGAGTTTCACAGGTTGCCACTGGAATCCTCTTCCACTCCTCCATCACAACATCATGGTGGACATTTGACACCTTGTGCTCCTCCACCTTCCTTTTCAGGAGGCCCCAGAGGTTTTCTATGGGGTTTAGGTCTGGAGACATGCTTGGCCAGTCCATCACCTTTACCCTCATCCTCGTTAGCAAGCCAGTGGTCATCTTGGAGGTGTGTTTGGGGTCATTATCATGCTGGAACGCTGCTCTGCTGCACAGTTTCCGGAGGGAGGGAGGGGATCATGCTCATCTTCAGTATGTCACATTACATGTTAGAATTCATGTTTCCCTCAATGAACTGTAGCTCCGCAATGCCAGCAGCACTCATGCAGCCCCAGATCCGCAATGCCAGCAGCACTCATGCAGCCCCAGATCATGACACTCCCACCACCATGTTTGACGGTAGGCAAGACACACTTGTCTTTGTCCTCCTCACCCAATTGACGCCACACATGCTTGACACCATCTGAACCAAATATGTTTATCTTGGTCTCATCAGACCACAGGACATGGTTCCAGTAATCCTGCTCCTTAGTTTGCATGTCTGCAGCAAATTGTTTGCAAGCTTTCTTATGCATCATCTTTAGAAGAGGCTTCCTTCTAGGATGACAACCATGCAGAGAAATTTGCTGCAGTGTGCGACGTACGGTCTGAGCACTGACATGCAGCAATACTGGACGCTAAAACTCATCCGCCTGTTTTCCAAAGCCAATCTTTGGATCTGACGCTGAGAACGTGCACTCAGCTTCTTTGGCCGACCATTGCGAGGTCTGTTCTGAGAAGAACGTGTCCTCTTAAAGCGCTGGATGGTCTTGGCCACAGTGCTGCAGCACAGTTGCAGAGTATTGACTATCTTCTTATAGCCTCGGCCATCTTTATGTGCAGCAACAATTTTTTTTTCAGGTCTTCTGAGAGTTGTTTGCCATGAGGTGCCATGTTGAACTTTCAGTGGCCAGGTTGAAGGAGTGGAAGAGCTTTAATACCAAATTGAACTCACCTGCTCTCTGGTGACACCTGTCTAACACTAATGACACAGTCTAACACTAATGAGTCACATGACCAAGGGGAAGGAAAATGACTAATTGTGCTCAATTTGTACATTTTCACTTAGGTGTGTACTCACCTAATTTTTTGTTATTTTGAGGGGACATTAAATTTACACTGCTATACAAACTTTACACTGACTACTTTTCATTGTGTCAAAGAGTCATTTATCCAGTGTTGTCCTATGAAAAGATATAACTAAATATTTGCAGAGATGTGAGGGCTGTTCTCACTTTTGTGACATACTGTATATATGTACAATGTGTATGTGTGTGTATTATGGAAGTACATTAAATATTAAGACATGTATTAACATTTAATGTATAAATATCAATATCAAATAAGCTAATTTTAGGTTAAATAATTGAACACTGCCCAGATTTGAAGGTGAAATTCTGCTATTCATATCTACATATTTGTGTTTATAGAGTTTGACAGCTTTGTATTTGTAATGTCAATCCAAGGCTGTAGTCGTTCTGCTAATGAGTGCACTAAATCACTGGCATTTACATGACAAAAATGCTAATTATAATTAAAACTAATTTAAAGCCTATATACTGCATGTACCATATAATACATACCCTTTAATTATTTGGCCACTTTGGTCCAGTGATGAATTTAGATATTAGTGAAAATAGTTGTGATGATCATTTTGAGATATAAAAGAAACAGAAGATAAACTCATAATCTTTGTGTTCAAATAATTTTACAGAGTACCACTAGAGAGATCACTTTAATTACGATGGTACATGATAATATTCTGAAATGTTAATCAGAGTTAGTTACTTGCAAGGAAGTTTAAAAACATATAACAGAACACAGTTATGAGAGTAAAAACTCTCTTTCTTTATTTCTCTATATAATCCCCTGAAATATTAGTGCACTTATCCCAGTGCTTCACTAGTGCTTGGACACCATCAAGGTAGAAAGTTTTCCCAGTACAGTGGAGCCATGATCAGCCTGCCTGCTTCATGTCTGAAACGCCGGCCTCCCAGGAACTCCTTTAATGGTGCAGACATGTGGAAATGGCTTGGAGGGAGGTCAGGACTGTACAGGAGAAGGGGGCAATATCTCCCAGCTCCTGTAATGTCAAGTGGTGTTGGTGAATGAATGATTGTGTAGAGTTCCCACACATAACAGAAGTTATCTGTCGATTTTCATGGATCATGGATCAGGTGTTCCCCTTGCTGAATGTTCATGGGTTGCAGTGGACACTGAGACACCTTAGACGGTATCATCATTCACAGATGAATCTTGGTTTTTAGAAATGAGTCTCATCCCCCTACTGTGCTTGTTTTTCACCCAGAAATTTCACCACAAGCCCTGGTTTGACTAGAATGCTGGTCATATTTTCTATGAACCTGGATGTTTGTGTCACGTTGTCATTTGATCCCACGGCATTTCGAAGTCCAAGTGGTTAAGGAGGCACTGGATTAGAGAAGATGTAATGATGATGCTCAGAACTGTGTGTCGAGAGGAGTCAGGAATTGTGACAGCTGAGCTTTGGAACTTCATTTAATGCGTGAGACTGTTTTAACAGTGATGCTATTTGAGTAACAGTTCCCCCTTGTGGATAAAATGTAACCTGGTACAACTGATTAGAAGCTTTAATGTATGATTCATACACATTTAAATGCAATTAAACCTTCATGTGCTTAATATTTTGAATGCATGAGATCGTCGTAGTAGGAGAAAATTCTCTCCTCCTCTTGACATGCCTGAAATGTTAGGGATATTTACCGGAACGGTTAAGATGGGAAACGCAGCAATAAATTCAGCGGCAGGCTCAGACCTAATGTCCATTCATCATGTGTCTCAGTTCCAGCGAATAAAAAGCTTCATGAAAGTGTTCTATTCTCAGGAGCTCACAAGAGCGTGTGCCACTACTGATCTCTCTCGGCACTCAATAAACTGAGCCACAGCAGCATTAGGTAAGCCTCTCAACAGCGCATGTGGGTTTAAATAGCCCATTTTCTGTCAGCGCTCCTGTCGACTGTCAAGACTCCCCTCCTTAACATTGATTCTCTTTACAATTGTCTGTGGAAGCTGAATTTGGAGCATTGGGGTACATTCTGAATGCAACTGCAATTTTTTTTTTTTTTTTTTTTTTTTTTTTTTTTAGTGGCAAGGAAAAGCTGCTCAGTTTAAAAATCAATTCAGTGCCACTCTATAAAGGCCTATCACACAGTGGGGTCTGGTTACAATGGTGATCACGGTATTTTCTTTGCCTAAACGCACACTACATAGTTCACTCACAAAATGTCAAACTGTCATTCGTTTTTTTTTTTATTATTATTATAAAGAATACTGAACTCATAGTGGTGCTACATGATGAAGATAGAAAAGTCTTTCAAATTGATAAACTGTGCATGAAAATCTCCAAATGCTTTTCTTTTAAGAAAGAAACAACTCAATTATTTTTTTTTATTAAATAATATTTAAAAAAAATTATTATAAGGTAAAAAAAAATAAAAAGGTATCTGATGCAAAGTTTTGTTAGGATTGGATTTGTTAGGATAATGTGTGAGATACCAATAGACTTTTAATGTAGATTACTACTGCAGCATACCGTAAATTAAAGTCCAGTCTAACTAATGCAACTGGGTCATGTCTACAAAACTATATTTTGACATTTTCATTTTCAATTTCCCACAGAAGCCTTTTTTTCCCCTGCATTTTCTCCCAGTATCTGTGTAGGTGCGTTATAGATTCTTTGATTCCCTTGCATATACAGTACAGTAGGTGGCTTGGCAACGCTGCGCTAATATAAGTGTGAATGTGTGTGGGTATTGTGCTATGGACTGGAGTCTCAGGGTGGACTCCAGCCTCCCACCCAAGGCAATGATCTGTTTACATCACAAATATATACAGTTTTGCTAGTCTCTATACCTCTGCCTGTAATGTGCTACAGTGCCATTTCAAGGAAGACTGTGACTATCTGAGATGTTCATGTGGGTGTATCACCTACCTGATGGCACCGAAATCCTTCAAAAACTCTTGCATGGATCAATAGGACCTTGAAGATACAAGAAAAACATTCCTTGTTTTTCTTCCTGGCAGACAGGTGGTGGATCAACTCCTTCTGGCTGTCCAAACAGCTGAGTCACTGTCTTTCAACAAAGACTAAAGATCGAATCTTTTTTTTTTTACCAAGAACTTAAATGAGCACTGATTGAATGCAAGAAGAACTTGTACAACATGGAAGGAGTGCATTAGAAATTGGTAAGGGCGCAGGGCTGTTTCTTTTTACATAGCGTGCCACACTTTACATGTTACAAAAAGTGTGGTAAGGATGTGGTCAAAGCAGGACCTACCTAGAAGACTCATATAGAAGTAGTAAAGCTCTACATAACACCTTTTAAAGTCATCATCGATTGGATGTTGGTCTTTGTCATGGAGACATCATACGTTGTTCCATCAATGGAGTTCTCACAACAACCTCTTCAGGCTTGTGCTATGATTATTTACATTTCGGCATTTGGCAGATGCTTCTATCCAGAGCGACCTCCTGTACATTTTTATCTCATTATACATCTGAGCAGTTGATGGCTAAGGGCCTTGCTCAAGGGCCCAGCAGCGGCAACCGCTTGGTGGTGGTGGGGATTCAACCTGGGACATTCTGAACTGTATCCCAATGCCTTAACCACTGAGCTACATGCAGCTTTTTATCAGAACATCTACACCATGTTCAGAGATTTAAGTATAAATATTGTATCCAATTCCTCACACCATCACTTCGTGATGAAAGGCACTGCACGCATTGTGGTATTTATTCCAACCAACCAGAAGAAAATAGTAGCAACATGATAAAAGCATTAACAACCTGACAGGGAGATCTTTAGTTAGTAGTATAAACTTGATAAATGCACATTTTCCCTTTGTGACTCTGCTTCCATTACAATATGTAGTATGAATGGTATGATGTGGCCATAGCTTGATGATATTCATAGACCCTTAACTTAAAAGGTTTTTAATGCAGACTCTGAAGCACTGTATGATGAGTTTGCTTAAATGCTATACATGTACAAAGTCATTTAAAACATTTCATGAATGACTTCTCGCACTTAAGTTATCACCTCTGAGACCTACCCTGTAGCAGCCCAATCATTTAACACCCTAATGCTACAGCATCCACAGGAGCATGTGCTCTTCTAATCTTTCTCCAGCTTTGCTGAAAACTTTTTATAACTCCAGAAGGAGGCCAGCCTGCAATAATCTAGAACAGATTTGACCATCTGTAATATTCAGCAATGCGCCGCTATCTCACACAAAGTAATTGATTAGATTTATGACTCAATTAGGTTGTGAATAAGCCACTCTCTAATTACAGAAATGTTACACATAAAGACATTTCAGAGCATAAACTCTGATTCCAGCCCTCTATTTTTTGCCATCAAATAAATCAACGGTGGCCTGGATGAGTCATAATGTTTAATAATGCAGGTGTTCTTTAGTCGCAGGTGTAGTGAGGGCAGAGTAAAAGAGTTTCATCTGCTTTTTCTCCATATGACACACATAGTCAAAACCACTGCTGACATTTCTCCCGCCAGCTATACGCCATGCGTCTTTTGTCTTAATCAGCCAGCATTTTTCTCCCCCTCTCCTTCACAAATGCCTCTAACTAATTACTCACAACGTCAGACGATGCCTCTGTCCTCCACACTTAATTACTTCTAGGAGAAGAAGATAAATTAATTTACCGACCCACCTGCAGAGACTGAGACCCTCTTTTGGACCTTGTGACAAACCTGGATTGTATTTCAGAATGTCATCTTGTTTTTTTTTTTTCATGCTTTTAAATGCTTTTAAATGCTTTTAATAAAAGCTGCAGCGATGACTTCAATCGAAAAGTGACTTGGATTATCGTGTAAGTGTTTAAGCTGTCATGAACTCATGCTGGTTTTGTCTATGTCCCATTTCAGGTTCCATAAATCATTGCCTTTATTTGCATCTTGTTGTTTTGTTATCCTAGCATCTGTAGTGTTTAATCTTTCTTCACATCTGGCTGCTTTTGAGAGGAATGTTCGCATATGGCACAAAACTGGCTTGCATGGTAGGTTTGAAAATTCTTAAGGAAATTTAATGAGAACTAGTATTTTAGGCATTAAAGTGGATAAACAATTAGTTTAGTATCTTCACACCTTCAGGGTTGGGGGCGAGGGAGTGGGAGGGAGGGAGGGGGGGGGGCATCGATTCTCACCTCTGATCTGTGTGTGTAAAGTTTGCATGTTCTCCTTGTGCACGGTAGGTTTCCTCCCTCAATCCAAAGACAGGCTGCTTGGCCTATGATGGGTTGGCATCCAATTCAGGCCCTTTTATAGGCTCTAGGCTCCTCACAACCTCACAACCTTAGCACCAGTTTAACAGTGTACTGGAGATAATGGATTTCAGGTTATTCTAATAGAGTCCACTATGTTCGATTTCTGGGTACAAATACAGTAGATATTGTATCTTTACAGATTGTTTAGCAGAAATGTTCCCTTTCTGATTGGTTGGGGTTTATGAGTATTGCAGTAATATGTTAGCACAGTGTACTATATTAGAGACCATTTTCTGACCTGTGGAGACGATGGACGATGATATGGTGCAACATATTGTTAGCAGATGCAGAACATAAATGCATAAAATGTTATTGATTGATGGTGACAATCATTACTGTAACTGTTCAAATCTCATGGAGGACATCAGGAAGCAGGAATAAAACAGTTATAAATGAGAACATTTAGATGGAAGGACAACTGGACATGAGGAACAGGGAATAAAGGAAACTAAGACTTAAGGGAATATTAGGAATGATTTGGCAAACAGACGATGGAATGGAAAGACACTAAAAGACAAACTGATCGATGACTCAGAACAGGTACACAACTTAGATGACACTGCAGCAACGGGACAGGGGAGGAATGTGGTGTTCTGTGAAAGTGAACAGTCTTGATTCATGGTTGTTTGGGACCTTTTATCCTGTAACTTTAAAAATGTGCTGCTGGCAACCTGGTGAAAACTCAGTGGAAAAAAGTGGAAGCGATCAACTCCAATGTTAAGTTCTCCAAGTCTTCCACTCCACAACTCCAGCTCTTGGTGGAAAATGGATGGTCTGGTTCTGGATACTACAATAGGAGTAACAGTGCAAAACAATACAATATTGGAAAACTGTAAAACAATGTAAACGTGTCCACCAAGAGCTGGTGTTGTGGAGAACTTGGAGAACATCCATTGGAGTTGATCACTTTCAAAAATGTAAACTTACACTTTTTACTTACTGCTTCACACTTTACAGTGTCGTGTTTTACTTTATTTTGTAAAAAAATGAATTAACTACTCTGAGTGTAAACTTAAATATTAATCAGACTCAGACAACATCATGTAGATGTGGATGTCCTTCGGTTGCAGTACAGGATGTGATCCACAATTTGATCTACTGAAATTCTGATGTACCTGTGCTTATGACAATTCATACATACTATTTTTTTCCCTGCAAGATTGTGTTAAATTTTGTAAGATATTTCAGAAAGTTTTTTTTTTTTTTTTTTAACCCACTCCATGAGTTCCCCCCTCTAAGACAATGCAAGGCAGCAGGTAATTTTTAATTAGCATGAGTGAGAGCACTCGGCTGTTTACCATTTTTCTCCTGCCGATGTGGCGTCTCCTCTGATTAGGTGCATTATGGCTAATTTGAGGCTGGTAATCAGGCTCAGTTCCATGCTAAATTTCTCATTAAGCTGTAGGAGTTGTCACTCCAAAAACAGAGGAAGTGTTAGCAAGGCTTCGCCCCAGAGCTGGATGTTCAGGAGGAAGGGCTGCCACATGTCAACACCGCTATGTGTAATCTTTTAATAGAAACATTTCTGGCTTATATTTAATAACTGGCCACCATAATTCATCATTTTAGGATTGAAAATCATAATTAAGGACTATTAAGCTTGAGTTTTGCCATCAGCATCTGACTTGGATCTAGTAAATGCGATAATGTCTGATGGAAAATGTATGTATTTCTATTTAATGCAATCAATTTGCATTAATCTAATAAATTTGATTAATAAAAATGTACATTGGTAAATTTGTATTAAAGAAGCAAGAAATTATTAAAAACTGATAAAAAAAGATATCATGTGCATGGCTTCTTTTGATCACAAGAGGGTTATCTAGAATAAATTACTAAATTGTTTTGGTGCTATCAGTTATTATCAGTTATCATTATAAATAAATATAATTATTTGATTATATTTTTGAAAGACGTTGCTGGCACCATGTTGGCACAATGAAAAAAAAACTATACTGGCAGGCCAAAGACAAGGGTCTGACATCCTAATATTTCATTTGATTATGGGGCGCAGTTTGACGACCATTTCATGTGTGAAAATTAAAATCTCTTACAGTTTGATTCATGGAATATGTCCGTGCCATCAATTAAGAAAAATGCACTAAAAATAATCTGTTCATTCAGTACATTCAGGTCGTCAGCTGACTTAATTTTATTCCCGCAACATTGTTGAGTTTAGACCTGAGCAAGTGAATCAACCCTCAGATCATAACACAGAGCTCAGAGGCTTAGACAGTGGACACTTCCACTTTTTTACCCATCACTCAGCAAATTTCAAGCAAGCGACGCATGACACCCAAAAAACAACCCTGACACCTATACATAATAAAACATTAAAAAAAAAATGAAGAAAAGAAAACAAGATTATACTGCTGTAGTTTATGACAATTCCTCAATAACTTGTCTTATTATCTGACAAGACTACTGACATTGTAAGTTATATTTGGAACATGGCTTTTTAGATGAATAACATTTGTAACATATGTATTATAAAACAGATAGCTTTACCAAATTTGGAAGAAAATGTCTCCACTATAATCCAGGCTTTACTGAAATGTCAGGTTTTATTAAACCCAAAAATGAGTGGGTTGTGACAGGAAGGGCATCTGGCATTAAACACTGCGCCAGAGCTTTTGGATCAAATTATCTGATGTTGAGACCCTTGGGATAAAAGGGACAAAGCCCAAGAGAAAGAAAAAGAAAGAAAAAAAAAAACATTAACTCATGATCATAACCTCAAATGTGACTTTAAAACTGAATCAACAACAGTGTAACTGAAATGGATGTAAGCTGGACACTGCAATACTGGGTTAGAAGATTAATATCATCCAGTTTACATAAACTAACCTGCTTCTGCGTTAAAGTCATTAGTGGAGTTTTGGAAGCTGATATGTTTGGCATCTCTAAATAACTTAATGTGAAAATCTTTCTATGCATTTCTATGGTTATATAGTCTGCAAAAGTAAACATATGTTAGCTACATTTTCACATTGTACGTAGCAACTACCTAGAGGTACTAAAATTTTGTACTCAAGTAAACTACTGTTACTTCAGGTAAATTTTACTGAAGTACAAGTAAAGTTACCATTATAAAAATCTGCTCAGGTAAAAGTAAAAAGTAGCTCATAAAAAATTTACTCACAGTAAAAGTTACCGAGTTACTTTTTTTTTTTTTTAACAGCGGGGTGGGATGAGGCATTCTAGCGTAGTTCAAAAAAGATGAGCAGATATAAATTTCATGAGAGCAGATAATAAAGCTGTTGTCTTTCATGCGCTTGAAGTGGTCACTTAAATATGGCGTTACGTCCCAGTCTAGTGTTGGGCCGTACAGCAAAAGACTGGTTCAGGGTCCTATTTTAAACTGTATGTTAATGGTGGTATATGGCAGAAAGAACTACGTCCAGTCATTAACTGATGAATCAAATCAGATTCAGGGTGGACCCAAGCCAAAATAATAAACGAAATGGTATTCAGATTTAGTAGCTAGATTACCTGCAAAAAAAAAAAAATAATAATAACCACAAACAAAAATGCAGGTCCCTTCTCTGACTCCCTAAACTAAAAACAGTGAATAAATTCCCTCTTCCCAAAATAAATGGCAGCCACGCCCCTACTACTGGTGAGTGCACAAACATACAGTGAAATTATCTACAAATATATACAAAGAGCAACCAAAGCAAAGGGGCAAAGCAATAATCAAAGTCAATGGAGGCAAAAAGTCAAAACCAGAAAACACAACCAAATATCAAAACGCCAAAATCACAACCTCTTTCCTCTTTCCCGCGTCTCTCTCCGGTTTATATATGGTGGCGCTGGTTGATGACGTCACTCTCAGGGCGGAAGCGACCGTGTGGAAGGTCAGATAGATGCCGATGTGGGGACAGTCAGAAAACCCGGAATGGAGTCTGGAGCGGCGCGCGACCAGGACACGATACACACAACGAAGCATTTATACAAAGCATAAGGTTTTTATTATGTTTGCATTTTCATTCATTTGTTTTACTCAGTACAAACATACTTTAAACAAAACATACTTAAGTGGATGTTAAAAGTAAAATTACAGATTTTAAAAACTACAGTACTTAGAAGTACACACACACAAAATAACTACTCAATTACAGTAACGCGAGTAAATGTAATTTGTTACTTTCCACCTCTGCAACTAACTTGTTTATAAAATATAAATTTATTTGATAAAATGATTAATAAATATAAAATTGAATAGAATGGTTGGGAAAATGGTGTGCTGTTACTTCAGGACAGGTTATTCAGTGAATGAGTACACACTGGCCTGGGTGCCAATCCATTGCAGTGCACACACACATAGACATACACGTACACACACTCACATGCTCATTCACACACAACAGGAAGTTTTGGAAATAACATTCAGTCTAATCTGCATGTCTTTGATCTGTGGGAGGAAACTCACCAAGCACGGGGCGAACATGCAAACTCCATGCACACAAACCTGAGGCATGAATCAAACATTATCTGAAATGTCAACAGTTTAATAATTATGCAGGCAAAACAATTCTAGAACCTGTTAATTAGTGAAAAGGTGGAGAATAGTGAAATAGCAGATTATTGATACCTTTTGATTGAACCCTGAAATAACTGAAGCTGTGAACCAGGACTAAGGATTGTGTCCAAAACGAGCCAATTACATCTTGATACTCAGAAATAAGTCTAGTATGAGAAATTTGATTAACAAAAATGCATTACATTAAAAACAGAGATATTAACTTATAATTATCAGTAAGATTTTGATGAACAGTGAATGGACCTTTAAAAGGGGGAAAAGTGTATTTTCCACAACTTCCACAAAAAAAGTACTGTTTTATCTACTATCCATTGGTTAACTGACCACAGTTACTGTCGATTTACATTAGAAGGATTAATATTTATCAGTACTGTACAATTATTTAAAATACTGTTGAAATCCAACATGTATTTACAGCAATGTATTACAGTTTAAACTCTTGCTCTGTGAGGTAGTATTGGTGTCAGTTAGGTAAGGTTAAAGTGTGTTTGCCTTGATACATTCTTGTGAAAGGTGCAATTTGGCTATGGGTTATCAATTTGTCTTGTTTTTGTGAGATCAGGAATCTAGGAAACATGAAGGAGAAGTTAAATTAAAGCTAGACTTGTTTAAGGTGCGTGTCGAAAGTTTGTGTTGTCTCCACTTCTCTTTTTTCCCCCCTGATATCAGGATACCCACAAGCAGACAAAATTGAAAGGATGCCTAGGGTGAGAAATACTAAGTGCCATCCTGTTATTTGAAATTGTTCTTTTCCTTGTAACCAATCTAAATGGAGCTTCAATATGCAATTGAATTTTGTGCACCTGAGTCTAAAGGTGCCGAAATGAATATTAGCACCTCCGAGGCTGAAATCAAGGTTTCTCCTAGAAAAGAGTGCCATGCTCATTTCAGATGATGGGAGTGATGTAGTCCTTTGGTATCTTTTGCAGTGACCTACGTTACATGTGTCTTTGGCATCTTGGAATGTTTTTTGCAAGTGATAAAAAGATGTGTAAGATAAAGTCAATAGAAATGAATGAATAAATGAATGAATGCTTGTTTGCATGAATGCACCAATAATTCAGGGTGGTGCTGTATAAATTGGAGTGGGAGTACAGTGAGTACATGCTGTGGCATAACCTTAAACGGTCCGTTCATGCTTGAGAACCCTCCAACAAGACTGAATTAAAACAATTCTGCAAAGAAGACTGGGCCAAAATTTCTCCACAGCGATGTGAAAGACTCATTGAAAGTTATTGCAAATTCTTGATTGGAGTGGCACAACCAGTTATTAGGTTCATGGGCAATTACTTTTTCCACAAAAAGGTATGTATGGAAAGCTTTTTTCCCCATAAATATAAAATCATAGTTTAGAAACTGCACTTTGTGTTTACTTGGGTGTTTACTTGGGTAATATTAAAATTAGTTTGATGATCTGATGTGACAAAACAGGCAATTATTATAAAAAATAATAAAATCGGGAAAGGGAAAATATTTTTTCTCAAAGGACTAAATTAATAAGTAATTAATATTAAATTATTGGTCATTGTAATCAGAATTCAAGATTTTCCATCCTTCCTGTAAAATGTATAGGTTACAATAAGGAATGGGCTCGATAGCAAACATTTCTTGAATTGTAAAAAAAAAAAAAAAAAAAAAAAAACTGGCCAATTTCATGCTAGAAAAACATTATTTTCTTGTTTCTTATACATTCTTTGAAGAGCTTAATGTATAAAATGAAACATTAAAACATGAAGATAGTAATAATTAAAAAATATTTTTCATTAGCTTGGAGACATTTGAAGTATACTATACACCAGTTCCCTATTAATGTTAACATTCTCTCTGGTCTTTAATGAAAAAGCTTTTGTGTTTGAAACGGATTACACAAACAAAGGAATCAAGCTCTATCAGACCAAAATGGTAAACGACAAAGAGAACCATTTTAATTACTGATACTTATGCAAATAAAGGAAGCAGGTTTTACACAAACAATGATCTGTACAGCCCAGTCAACTAAAGCGCTTAAAAGTGTTTATTTTGTTGACCTAGTGCACTGCATTTGATTGAAAACAAATATTTGTAGCAATAGTAAATATACAGCATATATTTAAAGAATTTATTAGAAAATAATTCTCTATAATATGACATTCCTGAACTGCTCTGAACCACCTTCACAATCCCTTAATCCCGACAAGCCATGTGCTCTGCTTTATGATAAGCAAAAGAAGCTAACATTCGTCAGAGTGCTACTTTGACCCAAGCATTGATTTTCTGTGTAATAGACAAAGAAAAACATCTTACTTTCAACTTTTTTAACTTCAAAAAGTAAATAAAATAAATTTTGGATAGAAGGTAAAAATTCATATAAAAATTCCATATTAAATAAGTTAGAGTTCCAACTGAAGCATTATTGGGTTACAGGTGCTGCAAGGTTGGTACAAGAATTATTTTGAGCTTGAGTTTGAATTTAGCACAAACATGCCAACCAGACACTTTATTCTTTGCACGGCTCATACAGTATAAATAATAATTTCTCCTTCTTACCTTCTCACTTTCAATAGCTCATGAGTGGAATATATTATCAGCTAGTGAACCTTGTTTCTCAAAGTTGATGTGTTGGAAGCAGAAGAAATGGGCAAGTGTAAGAATTTGAGTGAGTTTGACAAGGGCCAGATTGTGATGAATAAAGGACTGGGTCAGAACAAGTCCAAAACTGCAGCTCTTGTGGGATGTTCCTGGTCTGCAGTGGTCAGGACATACCAAGGAGCGGAAAACCGGAGGACAGGCGACAGGGTCATGGGCGGCCAAGTCTTACCGCCGCACATGTGGAGCGAAGGCCGGCCCATGTAGTCCTATCCAACAGAAGAGCTACTGTAGCTCAAATTGATGAAAAGGTTAATGCTGGTTGTGATAGAAAGGTGTCAGAGCACACAGATCATTACTGTTATGGTGGCAAAATGTATATATAAAATGGTCACTTTATCATTTAGTCAACATTGCTCAGTTGTTTAAAGTGGGAAAAGTTGTTCCCATACGTCCTTCCCTTGTACCAAATATGTCAGACATTATCAGATCTCAGGCCAACATGCCGAATGGCAGAAGAGCCGCAGTCTGTCAGATGAAACTGACGGAATGTGAGAAAAAAAATTAATGTAAGCAAGAAATGAAAAATACAAGTATTATATTATAAAAGCTAAATTATCCAGGTCTGAGAATTATTCTTTTTTTTTTTTCTCTTTCTGATCAGGTGAGCAAATCTTTTTAATAAATGAGAAGCTAATACTGTACACCAGAGAGGCTAGTCAGACAATCTATTTTTATTGCAGATGTTTTAATAATTACCCAGTTGATTAGTTGTTAGCTAGAGACCTCATAACCGCCAATAGTAACTATCGAGTCACTGTTATTATCCCTCCTCTAATCATTGCACTCAGTGTTTATGACTGCTTTTCTGTCTACTGTTTACATAGGCAAATTATTCATCATGGTATACAATACCTTCATTCATCGCAGCCACCTACTGTATAATCACTTGCCCTCATTGTATATAACTCCTTTACTGGGTACTATTTACATATGCTAATTATTTTGCACTGCAACAAATGCACTTCTGGTTAGATGCTAATGTACAGTATTCCGTTGCCTTTTACTACTAATCTAATCTAATCTAATCTAATCCAAGATAATCTAATCGGATCTAATCGGATCTGATCTGATCTGATCTAATCTAATCTAATCACACCGAATCATTTGAACATGATCTGTCTGTCTTAAGGTGTGGGTTTTAGATTGCATGTGACTCTTTTCACTTAACATATTATTATTTGTATGTGTGGCAAATTTGAATTTAGTCCTGCAGGGCTTTTACAAAACACTGCTTTCTGCACTTTGTCTTGTAACTTTATATGCACTTCAAGCTATTTTGAGTAAAACACCAGTAACTAAGTGTGAAACTAATCAAATTAAACACATGCTTTATTGGGAAAAAGTTAGCAGTTCAGGGCTTTAATATCTATTAAAGCCCTGAACTGCTAATGTCTAAGGGCTTTTTTACTATTTTAGTCTTGCTCAGAACAAAACATGAGATGTATATCACTTATCAGTATTCCATCCATCCATCTAGGTACCTCTGTAGTCCAACTAGGGACTGTGGAGGCCAATGCTGTATTTGTACAACCAAGGTAGGACCTCTGGTAAACATTCAGACACACATTCTAAGGGCAATTTGGGAACGCCAATTAATCTTCATTTTGGACTGTAAGAGGAAACTGGAAAACTTGGAGGAAACCCACTAAGCACAGGAAGAACATGCAAACTCCATGACCCATGACCTGGAGGTGCAAGGCAACAGTGCTAACCACTAAGCCACCATGCCACCGCAATATCAGCACTAGAGTTTAAAATGCACTAACAAATTTTACAATTAAAAATATGATAAAAACTATTATTTTTATTAAAAATATCTTATCCTACTGTACTACTTCCACCAGTGATTTTCAACTCCAGTCCTTCAAGGCATCATCCAACACAGTTTGATGATTCTTCTACCGAAACACAACCGATTGAACTAATCTGTTAATTACCAGGTTCAGTGTGTGTGTGTTTAAGGTATTTGTGAATATAAATCATGGCCCTCCAGTGCTGGAGTTGAGGAACCTCGACTTAAACAGTGCTGTACATGTAAGAACAGTCTCACTTCATTCCAGCTCCACATTAACAAGCATGACCCATAATAAATCAAATTTCTTTTAATTTTAACAGTAAATAAAAGACAATGAGAAGTGAATGAACCAAAATCAGTGCATTATCCTGAACTGAAGAGAATCTGAGACAATAAAGGAGAAGAAAGAAATAAGCGGGAGAAAGTAAAAGTGAATGCGATGTGTCAGACTGAGGAGACTGTGACTAACATGGTCTGTCGCCTTTGTCTCTTCGAACATGAGAGACGATCCGGCCCGAGACGCCGAACGCTGCGAGCCATTGGTGACAGGATTCGAAATGACACCAGGATTTGTTGTTTCCACCTACAACACACAGAAATCGCTGAAGTAACTCAAACATCACCTTCAGAGTTGAAGAGGAAAAAGCTTCAGAACAAACATGGGATGTACAAGAGCTTGACTATCCTGGAGGAAATGTCAGGTCAAAGGATGTTAGTGCAAACAAAACAGGACATGGACAAAACCACTGTGACATGTTGTATTTCTGAAATAAAAGAAAGTCTTAAGGTCTTCAGTAGGGTTTTAGCTGTCAAAAAAACATTCCACTTGTCTTTTATTTCATGCCTTAATCATGCCCTGATCATGCTTTCCTCTGATTCATGGCTTTTGTCCTCAAAAAGATATGACATGTGTTCTTATCTTTATTATAAAATTTTCTTTGTTTGTTTCCCTAGTTCTCCTACACTTGTTTTTGCACCATGCTGCTAAGTTAATAGCTACGTTACAGTGAGATAATGTATTTGGGTAAAATGAAGATCCATGTTTCCAGCTCCTTTGAAATGTGGTCACAATTGATTAATTTCATTTTATTAATGCAGTGCTATGCAATGCTATAAAATTAAAAGGTCCAGATTACAATAACAAGAACAATCATATGACCAAGCATTATGGTAGCTATCCTGAGCAACTGCTGTGTAATGAAATGTCTCATATTTTACTTTCTTTACGAAGTTAACTTAAGACTCAGAGCTCTGATAAAATCAGTGTTTATACCCCAGCTGAAATACCCCTACATGTTTTAGATACCTGAAACTACCTTTATTTTACTCCTTCTCCGAACGCCCCATTTCAGTGTCTATGTAAATGAGCTACTGCTCAGCCGTGCATTTCCAAAGAACCGCAAAGCTGTGTGACAAGCCGGGTGTCTTATATGAGGTGACTGATAGCTCAGCCTATATAAAAAAAAAAAAAAAATTATTAAAAGGACGCGCTAACAAATCAATGTCTTAAATGATTAAAAGTGAAACAAATCAATATCTTAAATGATTAAAAAGTTATTTTTATGTAATAGGCTAGCTTTAAACATTTACAGTACATCTTTTGGCTAAATTTTTTTTTCACAAAATGTGATTGACATGTGACAATGTGATGGTGGTTATGTCGGTCTACTGCCTGGTTTTAAACCAGTATAAATTGTGCATCAACCTTTTAATAACATTATTCATAACAGACAATTCCAATAAAAGAATTTGACTAATTTCAGCAACAGACTTTGCAATGATGTTCTTTTTTTTCCTGACAACAACGATCCTCTAAACAAAGACCTGTAATTATAGAAAATGTTTACTTTCCTCTTAATGTCACTTCATACTTATTAGATTTTATTTGTCATCCATACATGTGATCTGGCGTCATGCTAAATATATGCTTATATTAGCAGAAACAACCTGAGATTTAGGTAATGCAAGTGCTTTTTCTGTCACGTTGCATATTTATTGTAATTTGTAAAAGAGCATTGAGCAACTATTGAGCAATACTTTTTGTCATCAACCCTTTTTTTTATACAAAAATTGTCAACTGCTGCAGATGACACAGTACTGAATGCTTTATGGTAAGACCACCAATCTCACACGCCATGACCATTATGATTATTCATGAATGTTTGTTTTTTATCTGAACCAATCATTTTCAGCCCAAAACTTCTGATTATATTGGAGAACCATAAACAAATCCCCCCTTATAAGTTCAATGTATTTTTTTTTTATTTTTTTTTTTTTTTTGCTCCTTTCCATGCTCGTTCTAATTCATGCTAATTCTTGCAAATTCTTGCAAATTCTACTACAGTATATATTGTCCGGTGCATATGGCCTCATTTCTTGAACGCTTCATTACAAAGAAACCTAATCTCTGTATTTATTAACTCTACTATTATCTTCTTGTTGTTTTCATGACCTTTCATATAAATTTACATTTGTGTTCTCAAGGTAACATGTTGGCTTTGTAACAGGATCGCCATGACAGTGACACTGACAGGAAACAGAGACAGCCGTGGTGAATGATTTTATTGAAACAGACTGGCAGGTATAAACAAATCCATATTGCAATAACAAGGTCAGAATTCAAAAACGAACACAAGGTCATGTACAAACAGGCTATCAAATATCAAGACCATGATCACAAAATAAGAAAGTGAAACAGTGAGTAACACTGATGTAACAAACCTAATGAATGGTTTGGATCACAGAACTGAAATAGTATTTGGTGAAGTGTTTGTGGATAAGGCATGCTTATGTACCGTGTGGCGATGATTGGCGGCAGGTATGTGCAATCATTCATTGGGTGAACTACTACTGAGGATTGGGGCCCATGATGGTCATGTTTGTAGGCATAAGTGCATACTGGGAAGTGGAGTCCAGTGCCAAATTTGAGATTGACATGCCATATAGACAGGCAGTTGCAGAACTCCTTTAATGTGTAATGTGTACAAATCTTTACCAGAAACCATCATGAAGGGGGCTTCATTGTGGTAATTAATATGTGGTACTGCATCCATCCATCCATCCATCCATCCATCCATCCATCCATCCATCAAAATTATTATGAGTACCAACTGTAGGCTAAGTAATAAAATATTGTTGACGTCCAACTTATAGGCAAGCAAGCAACTAGCTGTAAAAGGGTGCTAGGTTTGGGGTGTACAATTTGGCTGTAACTGTCTTGCTAACATGGTATACTAAATGCTTTAAAGTTAAAATTCCCCCAGTGTTACAACTCCGGTGTTCTGTTGTAGATTTGTTGATGTAACAATATTTTATACAATTGGCAAGGTTGATCTATTTTAGCACTACATCAAGTACACATGGCTTGCCTGGGCATAAAAAAACAAATTACTCACCACACTCAAAGCTATGGTTTTATGCTGAGAGCTTAGGCTTAGACAAATTCAGCAGGAGAGAACTGTTTAAGGATTAAGTTTAAACACAAAAACTGCATACAGTTGCAGATCTTGTGAGATTAACAAGGGAACTGCTTAAGTTTTGGAAGTTTGAATATAAATAAATGAAGAAATTCAGTTTCTTTACATCTTTTTGGGTATTTCACACGCTAAAACGTACTAACAATGTTAATGTCAGTCCACAGTGAAAACATTTTTCTTTCTTGTGCATTTGCATCCATTTTGCCATTTATCATGTCATTGCAAAACCAATATTTGGGCCCTGCTGGTTAAAACTCCTGCAAAATTGTGATGAACAGAAGGCAATATCTCATCTCAGTGAATAGTCAGAGACTGAATTGTGCTAATTGCTATTTAAATAAGACTCAGTTTTCTAGTTAAAATATAAAAAGTTCAATTTACTATCTGACGCCAGAGTGAATTGTGCTAATTTCATGCCTAAACAAGAGAGTATTAAATAAAATCTTCTTGGCAAATGAGGAATTGAATCTAAATGGTACATGGCTGTAACTGGATGCAGGGTACCAAAATGCAATCTGTGCTAATGGATCTTCTGTGAATAAGTGGACCAAATGTGACAGAAGAGTGCCAATTTTTATTATTTATTTATTTATTTATTTATTTATTTATTTATTTATTGTGTGTGTGTGTGTGTGTGTGTGTGTGTGTGTGTGTGTGTGTGTGTGTGTGTGAGTGTGTGTGTGTGTGTGTGTGTGTGTGTGTGTGTGTGTGTGTGTGTGTGTGTGTGTGTGTGTGTGTGTGTGTGAAATGATTATAAAATTGAGAATTGTTGATCCTTTTGGTCTTTTGGTTAGCACTGTAGTCTCACATCTCCAGGCTTGATGCTTTTGAGTTTACATGTTCTCCCAGTGCTTGGTGGGTTTTCCTCTGGGTACACCGGTTTCCTCCCACAGTCCAAAAACATGCAGGTTAGGCTAAATGGCATTTCCAAATTTGCCTTAGTACGTAAGTTAGGTAGAACTATCCCTCAGTACGACTAACCAAAATGCCAGATTTCAATTTAGCTTAACCTTTTTTGGCTTGTTATTAATTTAACTCACATTACAAATCAAGAAGCTCTTGCAAGAATGTAATTCTTAGTTGTTAGCTGTGTGTTATTATTATTTTATTTTATATTTTATTAAAAAAACATATGTATGTAGAGCTCAGTGTGAAGTAATATTTACCAACTGTACACGTCAATGGGACATTATTAATTTATTGTTCACACCAATCCATATGTATTGGTAATATTTAACTTTAGACTTTTGTAAAACATATATTTTATTTATGAGTGTCTTTCTTAACATGTTTGTTGTAAAAATAAGTAAATTTTTTAACTATTTATCATTATCAGGGTTTACTTCTAACCTTTAGTAATATAATAATATAAAATAATAAAATAACATTAATTATAGTGACATTTGTCAGTTTGAAGTTATCTCAGATCATAATCTCATCTCGTTTAAAGTGTGTTTTAATAATAATGTGCATACATTTCTTTAAACATACATTTACGTCCATTACTGCGCAGAGATTTATTAGTAATCTCCCAAAATGATCAGGTATGATTAGCTCACTGTCTGAGCCCAAAGGACTCTTTCAGGTGACTTAATGTTTAGAGTCAACATTCCATTATACTTTAGATAATGTAAACCCAGTTAAATGAAAAAATAAGTGGGGAGAAAAAACTTGCTCCCTGGTATAACCATCTTTTAAAACAGACTACTCGAAAACTAGGACGAAAATGCCATTAAACTAAATTGATAGTATTTCAGTTAGCATGTAAGGCGAGCATCTTAAACTATAAAACAAGGACTTAGTGTTGCTAGATAAATTTATCTATATACTCTTATGGAACATAACAATAATAATCTTAGGATTTTTATTTAATGCTGTATCAAAATTAACTATGAATAATACTATCACATAAACCTGCACACCAAAACGATTTAGTAGTGATGGCTTTATGATTTTTTAATAACTAATTTTAAAATAGGAGACAAAAACATTAGACATTTAATCTACATTAATGCAGGTGATAATGTTACTATATCAGATCAGCACTCCCCTTAAAGAGGCTGAAATAATTTCCCTAATTTCATCAGCAAAATCATCAACTTGTGTAATAGATCCTAAACCTACATGTTTTCTCAAACAAATGATACCAGGAATAACTGAAAAAAATAAAAAATAAAAAATAAACTCTTTACTCAGCATTACCCCATGTTTCTAAAACCCATAAATTAGCAGTTATTAAACCCCTAGTTATGAAACTTGACCTGGACCTCTGTTACTCTAGCTGTTCAACCATAGGCCAAATCCCCTTTTTATCTTCAAGATCATAGAAAAGGTTGTAGCACATCAGCTCTGCTCATAGGAATTACATTCATGAAATGAAATAAGGCAGGACTTTAGCCTCACCACAGCACAGAAACAGCACTGGTTAAAGTGGTAAATAACCTCCTACTGGCCTCTGATCAGGGTTGTGTCTTCTTGCTTGTGTTACTTGTCAAGAGAGCAGTTTTTGGCCACTGATTATATTAGTCTTCTTGAGAGATTAGAAAGCATTGTAGGAGTTAAGGGGATGGCCCTTTTCTGGCTCGGTCTTATTTGACTGATCATTATCAGTTAGTAGATGTAAACAGTGACAATTCCACATGCACCTGGTGAACTTTGGTGTTCTAAAGAGTTCCGTTTCAAGCCGACTGATATTTTCTCACTACACTTTCTCTGGCCAACATAATTCACAAACATGGCATTAGTTTCCACTGTTATGCTGATGACACACAGTTCATCTCAGCAAGTCTCATTAAAGTCAAATGAGAGACACCAGCTTAATAACGATGGAGAGTGTTTGAAGGACATTTGATGCTGGATGCTTATTAAATATGAACATAGAGTATCATGATGAACTGGTATTTTTGGAGGCTGCCTTCCCCACACAGCAAAATCCTTAGTCTTGAATTAACACCCAGAGTGGTACATTCGTGACCATTAGGTCATATATAAACACTTGGGGTGTTAAATAAACACTGGGAATTTTGCAGTGCACTTGCCCACAGAAGTGACTGGTGGCTTTGCTGAGGATGGCCCCATGTGGTTTGCTTGGGGTGTGGGTGACTTTCATTTGGCCATGAAAATGGTCTTGGACTCTGCTAATGCAAACAACTGTTCTCTGATGTCTTGTGATTGCAGCTGCTCAGTAGTCCAATACTGAAATTCCCACAAACAGTCTTGTAGCTGAGACTCCAGTACGAAAAGTGGATATTATAATAACTTAAGCACTTTTCCTGTTATACTGAACTTTCAGCCTCCTAACACAGTTTGACTGCAGATTCCTGTTATCCGATCTGATATCACCAAAATGAGGATGGGTTCCCTGGTTCCTTTCAATGTTTCTTCCTATTGCCATCTTAGGGGGATGCCATTACCCTAGGGGACATGCTGAAAATTATATATATACACAGTAGAGACCAAAGGTTTGGACACACCTTCTCATTCAACAAGTTTGAATTTGTATTATGGCACGAAAAAAGCAGCTAAGTAAAGAAAAACGAGCGGCCATCATTACTTTAAGACATGAAGGTCAGTCAGTCCGAAAAATTGGGAAAACTTTGAAAGTGTCCCCAAGTGCCATCACAAAAACCATCAAGCGCTACAAAGAAACCGGCTCACATGCGGACCGCCCCAGGAAAGGAAGACCGAGAGTCGCCTCTGCTGCGGAGGATAAGTTCATCCGAGTCACCAGCCTCAGAAATCGCAGGTTAACAGCAGCTCAGATCAGAGAGCAGGTCAATGCCACACAGAGTTCTAGCAGCAGACACGTCTCTAGAACAACTGTTAAGAGGAGACTGTGTGAATCAGGCCTTCATGCTAGAATATCTGCTAGGAAACCACTGCTAAGGACAGGCAACAAGCAGAAGAGACGCGTTTGGGCTAAAGAACACAAGAAAGAACACAATAAAGAAAACTCTTTGAATGAGACGGGGTGTCCAAACTTTTGGTCTGTACTGTATATCCTCACACTTTTCAAACTCATTTCTATAACTGTTATGATTCAGTAAATCTGCTTCGCGACAATTAAAAGCTCTCTATATAAAGAAAACCAAATGTAAACATATAATTATCACAAATCTAGTTATTTGTTCCCTCGTCTTCAGATAGATAGATTAATAGATAGAAATGCTTCAGTTAAGTATTTTAATGCAGATCCACAATAACTGTTTCTTCAGTACTGTAGCCCTAAACAGAAGAATGTTTTAATTACTCAACCATTTAGGCTCCTCATGCAATTATGTTGAGAGCAGAACGTGTTTGCAGAACTTGAGGAATCCACCATATTGAAGACTGAAACCCAGTTTCATTTGTTACTGTGTAAAAGTGAAAGAAGCATTCTTACCCCAGTGACTCTAAACTATCACACACCCCACTGAGATGCAATACTAAGCTGACATTACACCTTTCTTCCCCAGGGATTCGCCAATCACCTGCACAGTTCTTTCAAAATAAGCAAAGGACATCAGGGAAAGAGTCGGAACTGCACTCCATATTCTTTATGAGGATGCTTTTGTAACATCTGCCATATGGCAAACGCTGCCTGAGTGGGTGAGTTTGATGTGTTTTGAGAGTATGGTTTCTCTTAGTCCATTGTGCCACACACACACACACACACACACACACACACACACACACACACACACACACACACACACACACACACACACACACACACACACACAGCTGTTACACTGACTTCCCTTTTCCCCATAGACTCATTCCTCCCTCGAATCACCTCCCTCAACGCTTAACAAAATCTCCCTCCACAGCACGTTTATTCCCATCACTCTCTTCATCTGGAGTCGATAGAGCTTAGACCCATTACGGATGTGCTCCAGCCATGTGTGAACCCCCGGTCTGCTTGCTATCTGCAGCCAGCTTTCCCAACCAACCCAAAACACACTTCCGTCGCTTGGTGACTTTACTAAACTCTCTATTTTTATGAACTCAGGAGGCCAGATTCCAATGAAATAAATCAAGCCGTATATTTTTTTAAGGGGGTGGGGCTGTCTATTTGTTACCCAAGCCCCAAGGACTTAGCTACAGAAGTCTTCTGCGACACGGGTTCTTAAATGTCAGCGTGCGATATTTTTATAGGTTGCATAAAGTGAACTGAATTAATGGGAGACATATTATTAATATATGTAGCAAAATATGAAAAAGTACATACTTGATTAATAAATGAATACATGTCTATTTTAGTGCTTTACATCATCTTGTTTATAGACTGTGTTTGTAATTGTAGCTTTAAAGGTATGTTTTAGAAGGTATGCAGGCTTAGGCTTGGTTAGTACTTGGATGGGAGAGCTATAAGCTATTCTATGGTCAGTGGTGTGTCAAATAACTAAAGCGCAGAGTTGCTGATTGAACGGTTGGGTGTTCTGTTATAGAATTCATCCAAAATTATAACAGGATCTTTAAAGAATGATGTAACGACATAGTTTAAAATCTGCTCCCACAGTAGTGGCTCAAATGGTTAAGCTTCTAGATTACTGACTGGAAGGTCGGGGGTTTAAGCGCTAGCACTGTCAGATTGACACCGTTGAGCCGTTGAGCAAGGCCCTAAACCTTATCTACTGTAGGGTTACTGTGTTTTCACTGAGCCCAGCTTCCTGTCGGGGATAGATCATTTCACTGTGCTGTAAGGTGCATGTGACAAATAATTTAATATTATCTTAATTCTTTTAAACGTGTCCCTTGCAAATTGTTCTAATTTGCAAAGTGAATCCAAAAAAATGGACTTAAACATGTGCATAGCATATCTCTACATATGAATAACTTTACCTGCATAAATATTGATTTAAGTTGCCACCTATGAATAGAACCAATTAAGAACTCAATAATGATTAGAATAACGTATAATGATGGGTGACATTTAATTCCTTTGGCTCATGCTTTTTTCTAAAGTGACTTACACTTGAGAATTTCTGTTTCTATGTTTAACTAACATGACATCTTCTAAGGCATGGAAGAAAAGGAACAAATCCATCAAATCTTGGATACACCTCCCACAAATGGATTAAGGACAAGAATCCTGGTTAAGGCAAACATCAACAAGCCCAGGCTTTCCAAATGCTTGTGACAAATAACGTGACTTTTTCCACAACGATCACCTTCAAAATAAGACCACCAGTCTAAGAAGTGAACCAAAACTTAAATCTATGGAGGAGACACAGAGATTAGGATCGGATGAATGGATGGATGATGTACGAGGGATGGATGGTTTGGATCAACGGGCATGCAGAAGTTTATTCTGAAATGCACTGGCACTCACAGCAAGAACCAGGCTCTAAGAACGTCCTCATCAAGATGCTAGCTTGGAATGAAAGGAGACACTCAGTTAAAGGATTTTTTTTTTCATTCCACAATCTCACTTTTATAGTTAAGAAGTTTAAAATAAAGGTAGAAGGGCGACAAAGATAGAAAAAACATATCTGACAGAGCTCAGCTGAATCATACAAGCTTAATTAAAGCACTGGAACATTTACATAGAGCATGAATAAAATATCAGGCCCTTGCAAAAACATGGTTTTCTTTGCAAAAGACAAGTTATGGAGATTTATTAACACTTTAAGAATTTGCCGAATTTCATTATTTCACATCTCTATTAAGATCTTTACAAGCATACATAATGAAAGGGCCTAATAAAAGATTTAATAAATGGACTTCTGTTTAAAGTCAAATGGATTAGCCGGAGGAGGAACAGGAGAGAAAGAAAAGACTGGGAAGTCTATTATATATGCCGAATATGGAGGGCTGTCAAAAATGGATTAAGTACTCAGTGTAAAATGAATTCAGTTTCAATTAAAAGATGGAGACATTGGGCTAAGCCAAGTCTCTTGGTAGGAATGAAAAAAGGACCTGTATCGGGTCATTACCAGCCCTTTTTGCGATTTTTTTCAGAGCTTGTTTTTATGATCAGCAAAAAAAAAAAAATGAATTCAATTTTATTTGGAAGCTTTCAGTAAAACAGTGAAGGATAAAATGTAAATATAAAATGTCATAATCCTTGCAAAAGATCCTTTATCATTATTATACTTTACTGCACATGCAGTATGAAAGAAGAGCTAAAAGTTATCAGTAATAATTATCAGTATTAATTAATAGCTATCAATATTAATTATTAAGTATCAGTGAATATCCCCGGCCAGGCTCGTTTCCCGTCTCTGTGTGCATGGAGTTTGCATGTTCTCCCCGTGCTTGGTGGGTTTCCTCCGGGTACTCCGGTTTCCTCCCACAGTCCAAAGACATGTAGGTTAGGCTAATTGGCTTTCCCAAATTGCCCGTAGTGTGTGAATGAGTGAGTGTATGTGTGTGTCTGTGCCCTGCGATGGATTGGCACCCTGTCCAGGGTGTACCCTGCCATGTGCCCGAAGTCTCCTGGGATAGGCTCCAGGCCCCCCGTGACCCTGAATACAGGATTAAGCGGTATAGATGATGAGTGAGAGTGAGTGAGTATCAGTGAATTTCAAAACTGTCATTACCTATTGGAGATTAGAAGTTATACATTAATACACCCACAATGCAATAGGTCACCTTTTACAAGTTGTAACTTAAACCGATCAGCCACAACACTAACACCAACAAAGTGAATTGAATAACATTGATTGTCACTTGCATACCAGTTAACTGCTGACAGGATCATGGGCACCCAAGGCTTATCTGTAACTGTGGGGATCAAAGGCCTTGTCTGGTCTGATCTCACGGAAAAGTGTAGCCCAAAGTGCTAGAAAAAGTTAATGCGGCTATGATAGAAAGGTACCAGAACAACTGGTGCATCACAGCCTTTCACACAGGAGGCTTATCAGGCAAAGAGTTCAGGGTTGTTGATCCTGTTACCCTCATCTCAATCTGATCAACATCCATGTTGAATGCGCTTCAAACAAATCTGATGCATGGAGGCATTTTACCTTTATCTATTATTCCACCAATATGTGTTTTGGTGGAAACCACAAAATTTGACGTGGTATCATTTATTAAAACTTTCACTCCCATTTTACTCACTCATTCTCTATACCCCTGTCCTGTACAAGGTCACAGGGGCCTGAGGGAGTCAGGGCACTAGGCGGGCTACACACTGGACAGGGTGCCAATCCATTGCAAGGAAAACAAGTATGCACACGCTCCCATGCTCAAAATGGCTAATTTGGAAAATGTCAGTTAGCCTAATTGTTCGTCTGTAGGAGGAAACCGGAGTACCCATCAGAAATCCACCAAGCACAGATTCCTATTCCTCATTATTTAATCATAATTTATCATTATTGACCTGATCGTTCTTTAAAAAATAAACGATAAAAGAAAAAAAAAAGAAAAAGGCTATTTATGTGTGAAAATGGTCCTGGGGTGCTGCAGAGGGACAACTTTCCATGTCATATGTCATTTATTTCCCATTCTCAAACCGTGCCTGCAGGCCTGACTCACTAGGAGATAACAAATAGTATGTGTGTGGAATCTCACTGAAGGATGGAGCTGGGAGACATGCTGCATGCTGGAGGTCTTCTGTCTGCTTTTTTTTCCCTTTGTTTGTTTGTTTGTCTCTTTTCTCTGCCTCACTCTATCTCACGGTCCCTTTCAACACTTAGTAATTTAAAGTACTTTGTTTTCATAGAATTGCAAACATCACCAATTTACTATTACTGTACAGCTCTGGCCAGATCTTTTGGATACATGCACGAATCCATGTATTATGCTGATGTAAGTAGAATGTGCACCTGGGTGTAAATATACTGTAAATATACTGTATATCTGTGTGGAGATGCAGATTCTTTGTTGATAGCCAGACCTTGTAGCAAAAATAAAAAAGACAAATGGTTTAAATAATAATAATAATAATAATAATAATAATAATAATAATAATAATAATAATATATGTATTATGCTGATGTAAGTAGAAAGTGCACCTGGGTGTAAATATACTGTATATACAGGTGCACATAAACACTTCCCCTAGTCGTAAAAGGAAAATTAATGCTTCTTATATACTTTGTGTTTTTTTCCTTTGCTGTATTTTTATAGATTATCTTTTGTTGACTTCAAAATTAAATGAATTCCAGGATCTCTTCTCTACTCCAATGCTTGTTCGACCGCTTGTGTCACACGGCAACCGGAGGCGAATCAGAAGACTAGCAGTTAGCCTGTGTAGTGTGGAGGATAAACCCAAACGTGGAAGCAGTGCGAGCAGGCAGGATAACCACGCAAAACCATAAGTGAAGTGATCAAGGGTTTGAGCTGAGAGGTGTGGAATACCGGGTGGGTTCAGAGTGCCGCAGGCAGCTGGAGCTGGTAGGTGACAGGGTTGATTCGGAGGGTGACATGGTAAGGGCCTATGAACCTGGGTGAAAGTTTATGGGATTCTGTGTGGAGATGCAGATTTTTTGTTGATAGCCAGACCTTGTCACCTACATGGTACAACCGTCCCGGAGGGTGTGGACGGCGATGTTGAGTGGTGTAGCGGGTGTTGGCACGATGGATGGCTGCTCTTGCTTGGTCCCACAGCCGCCGACACCTACGGACCAACTGTTGAGCCGACGGCACATCAACCTCCGGTTCTTGGTGGTTGAACATCGAAGGTTGGAAACCGTGGTATACCTCAAATGGACTCAACTTGGTGGCGGACAAAACGTGGAGATTGTGGGAGAGTTTAGCCCAGATGAGGTAGCAGGCACAGGAGCGCTGATGATCGGCCGCAAAGCATCTCAGATAGCGCTCCAGTTGTTGGTTGGCCCGTTCCATCTGACCATTAGTCTGAGGGTGGTATCCAGATGAGAGACTACAGGTGGAGTTGATCAGATGGCAGAAGGCCTTCCAGAACCGGGCAGTGAACTGGGGCCCTCTGTCCAAGACGATGTCCTTTGGGAACCCATGCAGGCGGACTACATGCTCTAATATCAGGTCGGCTGTGGTCTTAGCTGACGGGAGTCCGGCGAGGGCCACCAAATGCATGGTTTTGGAGAATCGGTCGACGATGGTCATGATGGTATCCTTCCCTTCGGAGGCCGGCAGGCCCGTGATGAAGTCAACGGCAATGTGTGTCCAGGGCCGACGGGGAACCGGGAGTGGTTGAAATTCCCCCGATGTTGGCTGGTTGGTGTCTTTAGCCCTGGCACACACTGGGCATGCCTGGACAAATTCCTTGGCGTCCTTTGCCATGGACGGCCAACAGAAGGCACGCCGGACGAATTGGAGGGTGTGTTTGGTGCCGGGGTGTCCGGAGAGGGGGGATGAGTGGCCCCATGAGTGGCACGTAGAGTCATCCAGGCGGCACTCCTGCCGGTTCCATCTCCGCAGCCTGTGCCTGGTGAACCCTTGACTCCAAATCCCAACGGAGTGGTGCGATTATCTTGGATGGTGGGAGGACAGGCGCGGGGTCCGCCTGGGGAACGTCCTCTTCATATTGTCGAGAGAGAGCGTCGGCTTTGGTGTTCTTGGACCCCGGGCGGTACGACAGATGGACATTATAGTGCTCGAAAAAAAGAGCCCACCGCACCTGTCTTGGGTTGAGCTCTTTTAGGTTCCGGATGGTGATTAGGTTTTGATGGTCGGTCCAGACGATGAACGGCTCTCTGGTGCCCTGGAGCCAGTGTCGCCATTCCTCCAGGGCCCACTTTATGGCCAGCAGCTCGCAGTCCCCTACCCCGTATCGCTGCTGAGTGGGGTCAAATTTCCTGGAGAGTAAACTACAAGGATGTAGCTTCTGGTCTGGACCTCGTTGGGAGAGAATGGCTCCGGCGCCCACATCCGAAGCGTCCACCTCCACAACGAATGGCTTACTTGCATCTGGACGGAGGAGGATTGGTGCGGTGGTGAAGCGATGAAGGCGGAGATGGCGGTAGGATTGAGGATGAAGGGGTGAGATGATGGTTGTGTCAGGGCGGTTAAAGGTGCTGCAACCATACTGTAGTCCCAGATAAAGCGGTAGAAGTTCGCAAATGCGAGAAACCATTGAAGTTGCTTGAGGGTCTTGGGTAGGGGCCAATGACGCACAACTTCCAGTTTCTGTGGGACTATAGCCACACCCTGGGGCGAGATGATGAAACCCAGGAACGTGGTGGAGCGCTTGTGAAAGGCGCACTTCTCCAACTTACAATACAGTTGACAGGCAAGCAGTCTCTTGAGGACCGCCCTGACGTGTTGGACATGTTCGTCAACAGTACGGGAGTATATGAGAATATCATCTAAGTAGACAAAAACCCACCAGCCTAACATATCTTGGAGGACGTCGTTAATAAACTGCTGAAAGGCGACGGGGCCGTTACAGAGTCCGAAAGGTATGACCAGGCTTTCATAGTGTCCTGTTGGGATGATGAAAGCCGTCTTCCACTCATTGCCCTCCCTGATGCGCACCAAGTTGTACGCGCTCCGTAGGTCCAACTTTGTGAAAATGGTGGTGCCAGATAGGGCGTCCAGGGCAGAGTTGGTAAGAGGCAATGGGTGACAATTTTTGATGGTGATATTGTTGTTACCTTTTTTCTTGACAAAGAAGAACCCCGTGACGGCAGGTGAGGAGGAGGGCCGGATGGTGCCATTGCGGAGGGCGTCGGTGACATACTTCTCCATGGCCTGCGTCTCGGTGGCAGAGAGCGAGGTGGCCGCGGGGAGGAACAGAACCTGGCTGAAGGTTAATCGCCAGGACGTAAGGGCGATGAGGAGGAAGGTGAGTCGCCTGTCTCTTGCAGAACACTTCAGCGTTGGCGTTGGTGTCAACTTCAGGGGCCTCGGACTCCCTAGAGCATGTCCCAGCCGAGTTCGGTTGCAGGTCGAGCCCCATTGAAGGATCTGGTTTTGTGTCCATGAGATGAGCGGGTGGTGTTGCAGTAGCCAAGGGTGCCCGAGGATGAGGGGGGGAGATGAAATGGGGGTGAGGTGAAACCGGATCTGCTCTTGGTGTTGGTCAATGATTAGCGTGATTGGTTGGGTCTGGGTGATGATAGGGCTGGATGAAAGGGGCTGACCGTCAACAGATGTAATCTCTCCCAGTTCTTTGGCATAAGAAGAGTCAATGAAGTTGCCAGCGGCACGGGAGTTGATGAATGCCGTACTTCTGACCTGTTTGTGGCCAAACTGGAGGTGTACTTGCATCGTGAGACGGGAAATGTTGGTAATGGTGGCAGAGAGTTAGAGGGGACCCGGCGAGTCGCCCTCCTTACTCACCGGGCCTTAGTGTTTTCCTGGGCGAAGAGGGCAGATAGCTCTGTGATGCAATGCTGACCCACAATATGCACAGAGCCCTCCTCTGAAACGTCATTCTCTCTCTGCAGCGGGCAAGGAGGCGCGTCCTAATTGCATGGGTTCCCCGGCTCCGGTGTCAACCCCAGCGGGAGGTGGAGATCTGACAGGTCCGGTGGTGGTGGCAGTGGAAAACGGGCGTGCTTCAGGAACTGGATTGTAGACGAGGAACGTGGAGGGTCGTGGCGTGGTCGGAGATGGTGATGAAGTGGCAGGCGGCAGGGTCCGGGGGGCTGGCCTCGGACGAGAGAGCAGTCGTTGGTCTATTGCCATACTACTTCCGGGTCCTAGTGCCGGTCATGGTGAGTGCACATGACAGCTTGAACATCGCATTTCGATTTGAAATGTGATAATATGACCATGCAGTGCAAATATATCTAAAACAATGACTACTAAAGACCAGTTCAAACACACACACACAAAAATGGATCATACATGGAATTTATAGGAATTTTATTGAAATTTATAGTTTAACATAACTCCTTCAATATACAGTAGTTGAAAAAAATCTATTAATGCAATTCTTATGAGAAAATTCATAAAATTCCAACACATGTATTTTGTTTGATCCTCAATGTCATTTCAAGTCAGTCTAAATACTCCAGAAGATATCAGCTCTGTGTTTACTGTAAAATAAAACACAATTTACTGTCTCAACCAATTATATTAATATTATAATATTATTGTTCATTCACACATTGTCCATACTGCTTATCCCAGGGAACTCTGGGCACAAGGCACTGTAAACAATGAATGTGGTGTCAACCCATCACCACACACACACACACACACACACACACACACACACACACACACACACACACACACACACACACACACACACACACATGCACAATATTTCACTAAAACCAAACACCAATTAGCATACAATGCATGCATGAATAACAATGCATGCATGAAAATGGTGTTTGCATTTTCCACAATTTTACTGTTGCATGCAAGTTCTCCATACAGTAATGTGTTAAACTGAACTGAACTATCCAAACTATATAATTTATTTTTAGGCATTTTCTAAGTAATTTTATCTGTTGAAAGACTTTTCAATATTTTATGTGAACAGCTTCATCTTTAGCTCTTTAATAGACACAATGAAGTCACATGACCTATTGGTGTTTTTTTTTTTCTTTCTTTCTGTGCATGTCATCTACAGTATGTGGGCTCTAGTAGACTTTAAGACTATAAAACCACTCTAAATAATTTATTTAAGTTGCGTCCTGACACAAAGTGGAGTAACTGTTATCATCCTGATGTTATCACACTCATTCAAGAAAATGAGGATAGTTGTCCGATAAAAGCACACCTTGAAATGTTTTATTCTAAAACTTTTTTTTTATTCATCACACATCATACTATTTATGATGAAACTTGTTAGCATGTTTATATAAACCTGTGATTTAAATTTCACCTGCATTCCACTATTGTCACAGATGCTGTAGGAGAAAAATGTACTAACACCAACACCGTTGAATCAGATTGATAGTTATGCAGTGCTGTAAGATAATATGAAATCAACTTACATGGCAAAACAATAAAAAATGGAGTTATACATTAAGTTTTAAAATAAAACAACTACTGATATTGTATCAATTTGTAGACTTTGGACCTAAGAGTATTCTGTATTAGACTTTACAGATCTAATATCCTAAATTAAAACATGGCTGAGTTGTGAATATTCAGCCATAAAATGTGCAATATATAGTAAAAGTATCTCAGCTATAGCTCTTAGTGTTTCTGTGGAGAATTCAGATAGCTAAATCTCATCAGTATCTTGTATCCTCTTGTGGTAGATCATCCTAAATCTGCCACCAGAAAACCTGTAGAAAGCATTAAAAGCCAGTAACCACCTCACTATTTTACACCGGGAGTTTATGGCTCTTCCAATGTCACTGTATCAAAGGAGGTTTGTCTGAACATGAATTTTCTCATGCCAGTAGAACTCTAACCCATTATCCAGGTGATGTGCCCTTCCTCAGCTATTTGTATCTGTGCCTGTCCTGGACCATTACCTCCACTCTATAATGGTGCTTTAGCTCTCCTCCTGCCAAGACATGCTCTCTTTTCCTGACTTGTCTTTAAAGCTTTTTATCATCAAAGTTCTAGCTAAAGTTACTCAGTGTTCTATCTATCTATCTATCTATCTATCTATCTATCTATCTATCTATCTATCTATCTATCTATCTATCTATCTATCTGTATGTCTGTCTGACTGTCTATCTATCTGTCTGTCTGTTTGACTGTCTCCACATTTTTTAAAATCTTGTGTGTGTGTGTGTGTGTGTGTGTTCCTGAGAGATCACCTACAGTTCACCAAAAGCAGAATGAACACTGTCTGAATCAGTATGAATCATTACAGCGTTTGACCCTGATGTCGTCCACCGTTAAAGGTAAAAAATAAAGCACACTGTCGCATCACGCAGCTTCAGGAAAGCAACGAATACCAGCCTATATTTATAAACCACAGTGACGTCCTTGAGAGTGTGAGAAACAGTTTTCAGGACAATTTCAGATATTTACACACTTTCACATACTGTAGAAGTGACACACCAGGACAGTGCAACAGTCTTCTTTATAATACAAATATTTACAGCACATATAGTATTGATTTGAATTAAATTTATAACATTGTATGTACAATTGTAATTCAAATATGCGGAAATCTAGACTAAAGCTTTACAGTTTTCCATACAAACTTAAATAATTATTTTGATTGTGTAAAGCTGCTTTGAGACAATCACAATTATGACGCTATACAAATAAAACTGAATTGAATTGAGTTTAACTGAATTTATGGGAAATGAGCTCAAATTAATAAGCCATTTTGTTCTCCTTTTTCCATCACATGTGCACTGTACACTCATATTTACCAAAAGTTTTGCTACAGTTATGAGCCTGCTCACTTCTATTGCTCAGTTGAATCAGGGATCACTAAAAATCATCAAAGAACTAGCACAAGATAGACAAAGAAATTTGAATATTTTCACTAATGAGGCCCAAGAGTGTAGACCAGCGTGTGAGGATAGTAATAATATGGCTTGTTTGAATGTGACTGTAAGAAAATACAGTTAATAGTTAAAGCTGTAAATGTGGACCCTGTTCATAAAACCAAGCAACATAAGAGGCGCAAGAACCCTAGTTTCAAAACCCCCTGCTCCAAACAAAGTAGTTAATACTGAAATGATTGTACAAGTTTTCTCTGGTCAATCAATCAATCAATCAATCAATCAATCAATCAATTGGGTTCTTTTAATGCCTACTTTTTAGCTTCTAATTTTCTAATTCAATGATGATGAGATTATTATTATTATTATTATTATTATTATTATTATTATTATTATTATTAATAACCTTCACACACACAACCATAATGGAGACAGATACTGTAGGAATAGCAACCAGATGAGAATAAAGCGACTGAACAGGTGGCCATCTTTCGTCTAATCTGTCTTTTCTTGGTCAGATAGAGATCTAGAGGTCATTTGGAGGCAGAGCTCACGACTCCTCCCGCAGCCTCCTCCTGCAACTCGTGCTGAATCAGAAGTGAAGCAGGCGCTGATGAAAATGAATAGCACATTTGTCTGTGGCTAATGGTGAGTGTGGGCTCGCCGTAATACGTCTGGAGCTCACATTATTGCAGCAGTGATGACTCAAAGGTTAACAAAGAGTGTGACACCCGTGTTCAAGCTCCTCCCAGACTTCATTAATGATCATCTTAATCTAAAATCAACTGTAGAATCTCTAGATATAGTATAATGGGTAAAAAATGCATTGCGTGATTACGCAAATACTGATCATCCTAAAAAATACCTACAAATGTCAAGCTCTCTTTTTTTATATAATAAAACTTAAAATTATCTGACAATCAAACCAGATTGTTTAATAAAGAGACTACAGTAATGCTAACATACTGCAAAGTACTGTATACAAATAAACAGAAATATAGATGTTATACTGTAAAAGTGCATTCTAAATTATTGTAGATTAATGGTTAAGGGTTTATGAAGTCATCTGCTCTTTTTTGTTTTCAAAGGCTTTCAAAAATCTATACTTTGAAAAAATATTAAATGATGATCTTTTTGAGATGTATTGCATAATATGATGCAACTCCCTGGATTCCTGCAAGAAATACTTTTATTTGTTTGTTTGTTTGTTTGTTTGTTTGTTTGTTTGTTTGTTTTTGTTGTGAATGATGTTGTCACTGTCACTTTTACCTCCCTAAAATAAAAAGGAAAGCAATTTTTCTTTTAAAAAAATAATAAAAAGCAGTTTATATTAGCAATATAATTTTTTTTATGTTATTTTAGATTGTTAAGGGCACTAGGATGGGTAAAAAAAAGAGAATTAAAAAAGCAATTACAAAAAAAAATAATAATAATAAAAATAAATAAATAAATCAAAATATCCCCAAAAAAGTACTTATTTTTTTCATAGCCAGATGAAACTTTTATCTTTAAGTGCAACGAAAAAAGTAAGTAATAAAATAAAAAATAGTCACCACTTTTTTTTTTTTTTTTGTAAATTAATAAAACTTCACAAATAAAACAAAGCTTACTAAAACATTCTGGCTAAGACAGGTAGGCTAAAAGCGTCTGTGCAAATATCTTTATAATGTACTTCATAAAGCAGGGACTTTCTTATGGTAGTATCTGTAAAAATCAAACATTTTATTAAAAAGGGAGGCAAAACTACATGATGTGAGATATCTAGAAAGGGTCAGCATTAAATGAGAAGGGAGAAGTTAACTTTTCATCTGGCAGCCAAGAACTATAGGTTTCATATGACACACCTCATAAATGGGTTATCTAAAATCCAATATATATTGGAAGAAAGATTGCAGCAGAACACTGGACTTGACTGCACTGCCCTGATCCATAACTTTGCTATGAACCAGGGGGCCCATTTATTGTCGATCGCATCCGAGGGATGGCCTGTCACTCGGTGGGAGTTGAGCTGCTGTTTATTTTCAAATCAATACTCAATTACTATAAGGAAGATCCTCTCACTCATCCATTTCCGAGATAAAATTATGAAGTGCGGCAATAACACTTAGTCAAAGGCAAGCCGGTGGGCATTAACCCTTGATGCTTTTGGGCTGGGAGGGGGTTGGGTGGGGGTTTATGGGGGGAGTGATAAGTACTCAGATATTTATAGAGCCCATCTTCTTCCCTCCTGCTCAGCCTCCCTTTCCTCTAGGTTTTAATTAATCACACTCTAAAAGGTCTTACCGGATGTGACTGATGACCAGAGAAAACAATTTTCCCCCTTACAGACTTTTAATTTTAACTTGGGGGAGAGCTCATTGACTGCAACTTGCAACAACCCATCAATGCCGCCTTGTAAATTATTTATTTATTAACGTTTTTTTTTTTTCACTGCGCCGCAGGTTTTCTTTTGTTGCTATTGAGAAGAATGGAGTGAAGACAGGCTTCTCTGTTCCCTTTCATAACTCATGCCATCGATTCAGTAAACGGCTGACATTTGCTAAGGGATGAAGCCACTGTCAATGGAGATGGAGTGGAAATTACGCCATTAAATGGTGCCCGGGTTATTTATGGCCAGGGGAAGTTCAGGTGCATAATATCCTTACAGGAACCACACATAGGTGGTATACTTGCATGCCATCAGAATGAGTACCAATGGGAAGAGCTAAGAGCAAATTCACCTTGAGCAAATAGCAAGTTTAAAGGAAAAAATTCTTTTTTATGGAAATTTCACTTTTCAGTCAATTTTAGACATTTAGATGGGTCCATATGTGCGCACGAAAAGTGAGAAAAAAAAACAATATCTACTTTTTTGTTCTTTTTTTCATTTTCATTTATGTATTAAACAAGCCAGTGAGATTTCCCCCCTGATGTGACCTCATACAGGAGAACCCTCCCCCAAACTGCTTCTCAGCTCTGCAGTTCTCTGGTAGTTGGTGCTAAGTTTACATAGACAGCGGAGGAGTAGAGAAACACAACGAGTCTGACATACTGTATGAAAATACATGATCTGAGAGCAACTTCACCTTGAGCATTAACAGACATGCTTTAGGTGAACTCTGAGACCTGTAAAATATGGGACTCAGAAGAGACACTACATTTATAACATTGACATTTATCCATTTAACATTTACTTAAGAATACAGATGCTAAGTATAACGTTTAGAGGTAGGCAGGACAGAGTGTGATTCAAAGTCATTTTTATAGCATCTACTGTACATTAATCTTTAGCTTATACAATGTGATGGTGTATGATACGTCCTGTACAGTAAGCAGGCTTTTGGACAGAAGAGGTGTATCAGTCATCAGTTAAAGCCAAAGAAAACTTCCCCAAGCATGTAAATAATTGTATTGTTTCTTTAACCCTATGTACTGTTTCTACAGTATGTGAATGTTCCTATTGCACATACTCAGAATTCTTGCATCACTGTGGTGGTTATGAAACCTAAACATTTTGCAATGTTTTAAGGCAACAGACCAAAGTAACAATTCCTATTATTCCTATTATGTTAATTTGTTAATTTATGCAATAATGCTATGACCTATGTAATTAACCGATTATGTTGATTGTTATTAAAGAAAGAAAATGCCATTAAAACATTGAATTTCACTTTTGTCTCTACACTTTTGGCCACCACTGTATGTGCATTTGTTTCTGCAAAAAGAACAACATTCTTCCCTGTGAATTTAACCTTTTCACCTTAATATTTCACCTCTTTTATGTCTCTCAGTAAGTAATAGCATGCAATCAGTACGCTTTGTTTGAGCTCTGCTATTAATCAGAGTGCTGCGGTCATACGCTTTTGCAGTTTCATTAGCTCTGAGCTGTTTCCTCTCCTCTGCTTCTCTGACCACCGCTGAGTCTCTCTGTCACGGCAAAATGCACGGCTAGTTATGTGGTTTAATAAAACCGCAGTAATGCGTACAATAACCATTTCATGCAAGTACCAATCTGAAAATAACTGCAGTAACAGTAATGTCCACAGTAAACATATAAAGTTAATGAATGGTAGAAACACAATGAAATAAAAGCAGGACTAATTTTTAATTGCTGAGCATCATGGCATATTACTCACATTTGGTGTATAATTTCCAAATGTTATGAATTTATTTTAAACTCTATTATGATTTGTTAGTGTCAGCCTGTACATTCTGCAGACTTTTTTTTTGTTTGTTTCTCAGTACTCTAAATCCTAACATTGATAGCACACAGCAAAGTCACTGTTATCATGTCAACTATGATTATTTTCCAAAAACATCATGCCCCTATGGTGGCAGCTTTTCATTTAATTTATTTAATATTGTTATAACTCATGTTATCACAGATATAACATAAAACATGAAGCATAAACCTCTGCCATAATGACCTGTGAATAAATACTTACATTTACAGCTTTTATAAAGCACTGAAACTGGAGAATCCTTTCATAAATGCTTAGTAGAGGATCACTCACTCCCTCATTTACTCATTCATCGTAAATTAATTAAAATAAACATAAGGGGGCATGAACACTTTAAGGGCAGTGGTAGCTTAAAACCCTATCTTCTCCAGGGGCGCTGTATCCAGGAGCTGATCCTGCTCTATGACCCCGGCGTCCTAACTAGAATATGTGAAAAATACAATTTCCCTTTAGAGATTAAGTACTAATTACTATTATTATGCTTATTATTATCACATTGATTTTAATAATACATCAGCATCTATTGTGCCAACTGCTGTGACTTGCTTTACAGGTCCAAGTCTGTCAGGGCTGCTGTTAAAATTAATCAACACCATCAGACTAGTCAGACTCAATTGTGTCTCAGTAAGCATCCAATAGTGCTCATGTCATAGCACCTAAGGTAAAGGATCTGTAAAAGTCCTGGAGTGACCCAGACAGAGTCTAGACCTGAACCCAATAGGTTCTGTCTAAAGACACCTGACAATGGCTGCGCCCATCCAACCTGAGTGTGAGGGTGAACAACTCCACCAAAGAAGAACAGAAGAAAGTTTCAAAAGAAAGATGAAGAAAGTTTGTAACATCATTCACATGCAGACATTCATTGATGCTTTATGCGCTTTAATAGTAAGTTATGGCTCTGAATTCTTTCCTAAATGGTATATTTCAGTCATTATTATAATTTTTTTTATAAATTAACAAAAAATGCCAAAAAACCTTTTTGACTGTTTCATCATAGAATAATATAAGTAGAATGATGAAAAAAGTTATTAAAATAAATTTTAAGACAAGAATTAAACATAATGTTGGAAATTGTGGAATACTTGAAAGGGTCTTAAAATTCCATTGACACTGTATCTGAGTTGACCTATGTTTTATGAAAAATACAGTTACATTATAAAATATATTGTAAAAATAAGAAAATAACATAACAGGAAAATCATGAAAATCATGAAAACTCCAAAATTCTGTATTTGATTATAATTATTTACGGAATATATAAAATGAGTGTTGATTGAAAAAGTAAAAACAAACAAAAAAACAAGATTAAAAAAAAAAAAAAAAAGCATTCTCACCAAAATTTTACAATCTGCCATCAACAATGATCTGCCAATCTCCGACCACTATGTAGTAAATGATATGCTTTACTATCTTTTATTGATTAAAATTGCCATTCTACTAACTAATAAACTGTTGTTTTAATTAACAACAAAAACAAATAACAACAACAACAAAAAACTCGCACCCTCTTGAAATCAGATTAGTAATTAAACATATTAGACATCAAACACATCTCTGTAATTTAAACAAATAAAAAATTATTTGTTTAAAAATAAAAATATAACAACACAAATGTACATTTGATTAAATGTAGGCCTTTAGAAACTGCATGCTGTGTGAGACTAAGTAATAGCTGTCACTAAGCTTCCAGTGTATGTCTATTTTTTTCCTATTTGCCTCGCTTCCCAGATGACACCTTGGTAAGGCAATTATGTTTATTCGTCTACTGAAATAACACTAAATCAGAAGCGAAAGCATGTGAGAATATCTAATCAGCACCTCATTAGGCACCATGAGTGCTCGCTGTAGATGCAGCTCACTAGCAAATACAATTACTGCAAACGGACAACGAGGAGGTCTGTGTCCCATCGCAGCAAACTGCACTGACCATACTGCACTCATTTCATCTCTCTCTCTCTCTCTCTCTCTCTCTCTCTCTCTCTCTCTCTCACATACACAAATAATATTAATGATGATGATGATGATGATGATAAGGATAGTATACTTAGAAGTGTTAGTAGTAGCAGGAGTGATAATAAGTAGCACCAGTAAAAGTAGTAGCAATAGAAAGAGTGGCAGAAATAGAAGCAATAATAATAATAATAATAATAATAATAATAATAATAATAATAATAATAATAATAATATGTGTTATTTGTGTGTCCCTGTCCCTGATTAAGATGGTGTTCCTGAAAAGAGAGGTGAATACTTCTGAGCACTCAACTTCTGCTCAGGATGTAAAGCTGATGTAGAAATCATCTGAACATTTACGTACAGCTCACTGTGAGAAGGAAAACACACAACCATACATATTATAAATAGTATGAATATATATTTAATGACTTTATAATAGAATTGATAGAAGTTGAACAAAAGCCCCTTTTCTTGACTGTTACATACATTGTGTAAGCACATTGCTAACTATTCAGAAGATCTCTAGCTATGATAAAAACCACTGCATTACACAGCAGTAACATTATATGTTACTACAATAACACTGATAAGCCCCAATAAATTGCATAAAACAATTCATTAACCATCTGTAACATTACCCATAACAGGAGCAACTAAGAATTAGCTCAGGGATAATTAGCAGTAGTTGATAGGCAACAGTTAATAGTCTGCTATCTTAGCTCTTTCAGAAAGCTAGCGCTTAGCATAATTTATTAACTTGCTTATAGATCCATATTTGGACAGGCATTTTACACAAACAATGGGGCTAATTGTTTACATGTGTCCAAATATACTATTATATTAATATGCATTAATGAACAAGTTATTTCCCTATGCTAAGCGCTAGCGGTTAGCATTGTGATATTATCTTGCTTATAACTCCATATGTGGATGTATATTACAGAGACGCCATGGAGCTGATGGTTTACATCAGTGTTTAATGGTCTAAACGAGACGCTATTCCTTTTAATCACTGCCATTTACACTCGGCAAACACTCCAATAGCATTAGCACTGCTACAAAGTTATCATTAGTGCCTAAAACAGTAGCATCCGATTAATTTTATATATTAAACATTACCTGGTAAGTGTGTCCAGGTGCAAATTGAGTGAAAATTATAACGTTATCACGCTATAATTAAACAGTAGAAATATTAGTAAAGTGGATATTAATAACAAAATATAATTGTAGAGGTATAAGTAGTATCAGTAGTAACAATACTAATAATAGAAATAATAGTAATATAATAATATAGTATTTAAAATCATTTGTTATTTACTTCTAGTTAGATGTTAATAGCATTTGCATTTCATTGACTTTGTACATTTACTTTGAGCAGTAAAACTAAAGTTGAATCTAATCCACTCTAAAAGTGTGCTAGTACCAGTACAGTAATTGTAATAGTAGTAGTTGTTGCAGCACAAGTAGCAATGCTTGTAATAGTTATAGAAATAGTAATAGCACTAGCGGTAGTGATCGAAGTTATAGTAGAAGCAAGCGCAGCTGTCCATCCGTTCAAGCCGACATTACTAAGCAGCGCTTGACAGTAATGCCCCATGACTTCATGTCGGTGCTCATTATTGTAGAAAAAGTGATATTGATATTGCTGAGAATCCCCACATCTTACTCATACACCCAATCATACACTACAGGCAAGTAAGAAACGCCAGTTAGTCTACAACGTACAGTATACCTGTTGACTGTGGGAGGAAGCCAGAGTACGTGGAGGAAAACCCCCAAGCAAGAAGAAAATATGCAAAGACCGGAGGTATTTATATTATATATATTATAAAATATTCATATAAATATTGTAGCTGTTGTTGATGCTGCTGCTGCTTTTGTTGTTGCAATAGCCGTAGTAATAATAATAGTAGTCATAATACGATGTTGCTCACAGGAGAAGGACCATATGAGGAATACTAGGGAATAAATGGAAAAAAAAGTAATCACAGTGATAGAATTTAAATCAAATTTAAATTACATTTTATAGTAAGCATGTTAATGGACGTTTACGGCCTACATAACAATGTACATAAAATTTATTACAATAATAATAAAATACATTCAGCATAGTTTTAAAAAATATAAATAATCATTATTGTGTCCTGCAGCTATACACCAGGGCGATGATTTGATATAATAAGTTATTAACTTATTAAAGGGTATACAAATAGTCATGTCATGTTCACATATTGTTAAATGTAACAATTCGTGCTTTCGACTTAAGCAGTGTCAAAGGTGCATGACACAAGGTAGATGAATTCTGCACCAAGGAATCCTGAAAATCTTCGAAAGACAGGTTGAAAGCCCTATTTACACTAGTTGAAGACATAATTATACCATGTACTAAGTTTTATTAATGAAAATGTTATCCAAATGTCTTGAAAAGTAAATAAATAAATAAAATAAAGACACATAAAAAAAAAAAAAAACTTTTTTTTTTAAAACTAAGATACTAATTTCTAGACAGGTTTTCAACCAGTCTCGGTGTCTCAAGTTCTAGAGTTAGCCAGAATTTGGCATTTTGATAAAAAAAAAAAAATTAATAAAAAAAAACTCTTTTAAGGAGCACTGTTTCCTTCCTACACTTTGCAAATCGTCCCTAACATGGCAACTATTTATCCCATTGCACACAGACACACACACAAATTTATCATTTATTTTTAAATTGTATTGCATTTCTGTAAAATAAGTCCAGTGCGTTTATGCCTTTCTTGGCACTGCCGTAGAGGTAACTGTGATTCCAGCAGTTTGCAGCACATTCAAGTTGGTTAAACTGTAATTACAGTCATTAAATCACAATGTAGTCAGACTTTCAGGCCACATTGTGAAATATTTGTTATTTTAGTTCAACAACATTGCACCATTAGTTTGTTTCCTTCTCATTTTGGTTATTAATGCCCTGATAAGCTCCGACAGTGCAGTCGCCATTATTAGTGCTGGCATTTTCCGTATTTAAAGCTGCTCTCCGATTATGCAGATCTGAAATCTGTAATCACTCACATAATCAGAGCAAATCAAATTGTCCTTGCATTAATTATGAATCATAATTAGACGGAAATCCCACTAATGATAAGGCAAAACGGCTCCTATATTTCAGATGCCGCTATCCTAATCAAGACCTTATATTAATAAGTAATTAGGTGATTGTACGTGATAAGTGTATCAAAATGAAGTCATTAGAATATGCCTGCTGTTGTCTGAGACTTTCAATCATCCACTAACAGGCCTGTCATTTCCGTGATGGGTTCAAACGCTAGTGTCATGTAACACTCACAGTCAGTGCCAACAGCATCCAGTGACAAGCTCAGATGTGAAAAAAAAACAGTGGCAGGATAAATCTACATAAGGCATGTGGTTGAAAAATATATACGAGACCATGTCACCGCCTACGTGAACCAAGTGTTAAACTCCTCATTCTTAGAGAGGGTCGGTCTGTCTCAGCCGACGAGGCGATGCACAGACATTTTCTTCATTTGCCGGTTAGAAGTAAAACCCAGAGAGATGCGTGGTGGTGGCCAGACTCCCACTTTGTCTTCCTTGTACCATCTGAAATGTGAGTCACTGAAATAAAATCCAACTGTTCTTCCAAAATCCTGACAAACTTACTGTCTGTTTCAGTTTTTTTTTTCTTACTACTGAAAAAAAAAACATTGAGAGCACAACCGTGTCTACTATGTATTTAAAGAAAAAATTGAAAATCATTAAATATATTAGAATATACACTCACTGGCCACTTCATTAGGTACACCTGTTCCACTGCTCTTTAATACAAATCTGTAATCAGCCAATCACATTGCAGCAACTCAATCCATTTACGTCCATTCATTGGTGTTAATGTGAAATTGGCTGGTCTGAGTATTTCCAAAAGTGCTGATCTGCTGGGAATTTCATGCACAATCATGTCTAGGGTTTACAGAGAATGGTCTGAAAAAGAAAAACAATCTAGTGAGTGGGATTTTCTCTGAAAATGCCGCGCTGATGCCAAAGGTCAGAGACGAATGGCCACCAACTTTACATTGCATTTTTGTTTTTTACATACAATAGTATACAGACTGATGAATATTATTTTGCCACTAAGGTCACGGTGCAGCTGATTTGCATTTATTGACGTTCACAGAACTCCAAAAAACTAAAAGAAAAGAAAAAGAAAAGAAATAAAAAATATGAGCCAGAATGGTGACTTCTAGGAGAAACAGTGCCACCTAAGTGCAGCGAGTGTTACAGTAACGCGTACAATAATGCAGCTCAGTTCCTTTTATGAGGCACCATTACTTGTATAGAATATTTAAATATCCTGTCTTTATTTGTCTTAATTTATGGATTCACTTTGGATTGTTTTTGCTTAATGCATTAATATTAAACACTTAAGTATAACAAAATGTGATGCTTGTGTGTATGAGGAATCAATAAGATTTGAAACTGGTGAGTCATAAGTTCATCTTATTGATTTTTTTTATTATTATTATTATTAAATTTCAATATGGTTAAACAATTAACAAACAAACATCTTTAAAAACATGACCAGTTATTAATCCTGTTGGAAGCCAGGAGCAATTTAAGATTTTTTTTAAGTATAGTGAAATGACAGTGAATTAGGAATGAGATAATAAATCGTGCATTGTTTTCATTCTATAAATGAATTGTTTTAATGTTAGGAATATCTTTCTATATATAACCATACACTAGTGGAGAGGTTTGTAGGTTGGGTGTTACACTAATAATAATAATAATAATAATAATAATAATAATAATAATAATAATAATACATTTTATTTATATACATACTCGCCTCTCTAAAAGGACAAAATAAAATAAAATTGTAAGTAAAAACACATAAAGCACTTAAAACACATTAAGTATATAAGTGCTTCTGAATAAGTGTTGAGACTACGTTACAAATCTTTTCTGGACAAGAATTCCAGAGATGAAGAGCAGTGCAGCTAAAGTCTCTAGAGCCCACGTTGGTCAAACAGGCACTGGTGTGAAGAATTCCTGCATTTCTAGCTGTAAGTATCATCTAGAGTTTTGTTCAACTATTGTAAACATACAGTACAGTCTCATGCATCATCAAATGAGAAAACCATGTCTCCAACTCCTCTCTGTCCTCACTGCTGTAATGCGATGTCTCTGTCCTGAGCTGCACATCCACAGCACCTCCAGCTGGCCTCTAACACACTTTCCCCATTGTGTTCCTGTGACACATAACACATCATTCGCCTGCTGTTTTGCATTCGCTATGGTGTGTGTGTGTGTGTGTGTGTGTGTGTGTGTGTGTGTGTGTGTGTGTGTGTGTGTGTGTGTGCTCTGTTTGTATGTGTATCTCAAAAGGCACACGTTCACTTTCACAGGTTCTTCACAGGCTGCTCAATATCTGCCGCCAATCAAACCAGCAGGACGCCCCAAAGCCCCCTCCCCACCCTCATGTAAATTCTCTATTAGCATATGCTAAACGAAGTTTTGAAGTGAGCCAGCATTTAATGGTTTATTTGAAGTGTGCGATTTGCAGAAATGGAAAATGAAACGTCCCTTTGATGGGGAAAAATGCCGTATCCCAATCAAACATTTACTCTTGCATGAGTTAATGAACGCTATTAGTCTAACGGGAATACATTTAGACTTCTGCATCGGCTAGATGCATAAATTAGATTATTAAAGAAGAAGAAGAAAAAAAAAACTCAAGGAACTAATGTTTGGTCTGTGTGAGAAGTGAATGTGCCATAGCAACATAATTACATTGCCATGGAAATAAATGCCTGTAAAGGCTGGCAATTTGACAAGGCTGAAAAACAATAACACTGTCAGAATTGGCTGCAGCATGAATTCTGCAGAATAAATTACAATCCTAACAGCATTGGTTATTTGTTTATTTTTTAAGAAGCACTGGCATGAAAATGGTACAAGACTATTAGAATATTTTAAGACATTTATGACAAAGATGTCCAGAGCAAAACCACTTTAAAACTATAGCTTCATTGGATTTTAGGCCTCAATAACATAAAAATGTAATGTTTATCTGCCTGATAATCACATAATTAAAGAGAGCAGAGCAGAAATCTCAAATTATGATAGTTAAAACAGTGCTAAATGCCCTCTTTAACATTCTTTTGGTCTGCTAATTGGTTGGTCATTAAAGTACCTTTCCTTCCCTTTTTCCCCAACGGCTCATCGGTTAGCAAAGTGTCCTCGTGGCCTTCATCAGTTCTGACGAAGGCATTTTCTATACTCCATTACTTCCTCCTGATGATCACTGGACTCTTAATTAGTTGATGCTTGAAATATAGCTGAACTCCATGCATTGACCTTGGGAAAAGATTGGACTTGACAAACGATATCATCAGCTGATTCAGACTCGCCGAAAGTGAAGCCATCGTTCATTGGCATTGTATAGTACAAGCTGTGGTTTGACAGATTATATACAAAAAATAAAAAAATGTAAAATTACAATTACTTAGATAACGTTCAACCTAACATAATGGTATTTTGGCCGCAACATTACAGGGGAGAAGAATTCAAATATGAATGGAGGTAAAAATCAGACCCTCGACCCTGGAGGTGTCATGTGATGGTGTGACCCATATAACCACAGTGTCACCAATCATACACTTATATATACAGTAACAACCCTAAAGAAACACATAAATACAATATATCGTATGTAACAAAAAAAAAATGCATTTTTTGCATGTGTTTAAAGATCATGCTCTAAAATTTATAAAATGTTTACACACCATCTGTACATAAAATATATTGAAAACAATAACCTAATTAAAAAATAATCAATTCATAATCAGTTATAGCGATAAGATAATATGATACCGTCAGCCGATAGCCGTACCCATTTAATATTGTTTTATAAAAAAAAAAATAATAATAAAAAATATATATTTTTAAAAACTTTACTTAATTAATTAATTAATTAATTATTACTGAATTTAGTCTGAAATAAGTACTATTAGGGAAACCGACACTTGTGATGAAATTTCTGGTGAATGCAGGCGTGAAACCAACGGACATTTACAAAAGTCTTCAAGCACCGTACAGTGATGAGACACTTAGCCGCAGTAAAACATTAAAATTTTGTAAATGTTTTTAAAAAATATCGTAAGTTCATAAATGATGATTCTGGAGGCGATGGTTTGGAGCTCATAAAAAGACGATTCTTGGGGTGGTGGTTTGGAGAAAATTGCATTTGTTCCCATGGAACACGTCATCGTAAAAGAATAAAGTATAAATATAATAAATCAATTCTTATGAATATAAAACAGTATTTCAAGAAAAAGTCAATTCGATTTCTATTTGTGTAGTGCCTTTGACAATGAACCTTATGGCAAACCTATTTTAGAGGGATAAAAATTCTTAATATCAATACAAAAGGTTTATCCCTAATGAGCAAACATACTGTAGGCTGAGTGAAACCTTGAGTGGAACCAGACTGAAAAGTGAACCCATCCTCATTTGGGTACAATTATTTAAAAAGAAATGTGTTTTACTTTGTATAAATTCCACTTTGATGACATTACCAAATATTCACTAATGGAAACTTGGGTTCTAAACTGTCCATAGCAATTTCAGTCCTTAAAATATTTGAGCAATTTCTGTTGTATGCCATCATAGTTAAACTGTTTGTATCAAATGCAATACAGCCTATCTTCATAGCTAGGCCTCAGTTTTCAGCAGATAATCGTCTCCATGTGATAAGAGCTCCAACCAGAAGCCAGGCAACAGGAAGCATCGGACGTATCACAAATCAGCTTTCGTTGATGTTTTTATGACGATTGTATGATCTTTGAGTTGTGTATATATATAAATATATAAAATCTCCTGTGTCATTGTTCCTCTATGTGTGATATACATTCTGAAGTACCCCTGTACATAAGGATTTTTATTTTTATTTATTTTTATTTTTTAGCCCCTCATGCAGTCCCTCCCTCCATCAGCAGCCTGTTTAAAGAGTGATGTGGTGTGGAACATGGGTGTGCGGTGTGGAACAGCGTGAAATATGTGAAATATGTGAAATATGATAGACCCACTATTTGCTCTGTGCTCCATGAAGGAGGATGGCACACTTTGAAGCAGTTGCCAAACCAAGCAGAATGCAATTTTTTTTTTCTCGCTCTCTCCAAATCATTCCAGATGATATTGAAAAGATTGGAGAGATAAAGCTTTCAGTCCACTGCACTCCATATTAAAAGAAAAAATAAGTTATTTTAACTGTATTTGAATACTTGTGGAGACATTAACATTCAGACAAGGCCGAAGAGGAACAGAAATTTCTGGCCGCGATACGCTATGCAAATAGATTTTTTAGATAATACTGAGAAATAAATAAATATGCGGTCCGGTGCGTCTCCAGACACGTGCAGTGCTAAGCCTGACTAATAGCCGTAGCTAAATGTCAGCTAAGAAAAACAGATGCCCTGTATGTAGGGTGGTATTTTGGATGACAGCTGAAAATCAATGCTTCGTATTTTGAGTTCTCCAGTGATTCATCGCTGTGTGTTTTCCCAGTCCCCACTGCGTAGGAAGAGATTTCTTAATGAGGATGACTTTGGGGAGGATGACTCCGTGGCCCTCTCCCACAGCCGACACTCACACACTAACACGCTTTCTCTCTCTCACAATCTGTCTCTTTCTTCCTCTTCTTTTCTCTCTATCGCACTTATGCTGTTGCTGAGGCAAAACGTACAATACAAACAAATTAAACGTCGGAATATGTCTCACTATGTGCATATGAAGATACGGTATTTTTAAACAGATTTTGCATTCGGTCAGTGTTCCAGACTGTGGTTACAGATGTTAATAGTAAACTACACTGTTGTTGGTATTGTCAGAGCTGAGCTTACAAAAAAAAAGAATTAAATGTTTTGACCCATCAGAATTAAGAATTCCACAGCATTGAGTAAATCTAAGCAACTTTAATTTGCAAAAAAATTTAATTTTAATAGTAATTAAATTTAATGATGAAAAACAAACAAACAGGCAAACAAACAAGCATAACAAACAAACAATCTTCTTTTAAAAACTTTTTTAATCATTTTTTTTAATAGTTAATTGTTTTTTTTTTTGTTAGTTTTTTTCATATGTTTGTACTATGAAAAGTTTATTTTTTTTGCCTTAATAAAGCAGAACTATAATGCAAAATTCACTATCTGGTCAATTTTACACATGCGGATGGGTTCCCTATGTGCATATACAGAACCAACAAAGGAACAACGAAAACATTTCTTCCTTTTTTTTTTTTTTTTTTATTCAATAAGGTTTAAACAAGCCAATTCGATTTTGTCCATAATGTGATGTCGAGAAACCCCTCCCCTGAAATAGTGCATTTAACAGAGGAAAGAAATAAAGGCAGTTTAAGGCAATAAAAACCACATATTAGGCTTGGGGAGCTCTGCGACCTGTGTTAACTTTTTAAAGAAATTGTCAAATATGTGAGCTTTCAATTCAAGTAAAGGGAAAATAAACATTGAGAACAAACAACTGTTTGTAAGTAATAACAGAAAATCATTAAGCAGAACACAAACAGAGTGCTGCTGTGCTGAATATCAGGATGACTGTGATGTGGTCAAAGACATCACAGCCATGCTGATATCCAGCACAACAGCACAGCCTCCAGTGTGATACTGCTTTTATTCAACAGTTCCACAAACACCATTTTTTTATTAACGGATTATGATTTGTTTCTTTATTTATCCAGCTATTTTGCTCTGACAAAACCATTCTTTTCACGCCAGGTGGAACTAATTAACCATGACTGGGGAAGTTGGCGACCGACAGTTAGTGTAATTAACAGGGGTGAAGGTAGTTTTAAATTCTTATTATGTGGCAAAAGCTGAGGAGAATAAAACATGGAAGTAGTAGACAGTCCTGTAACAGTGAACAAAACAACAGGCAATTCGGAATGACTTTAAAGCAATTACTAAGTAGACAGCATGTTGTTTAAGATGAGGTAACGTTATCAGATGTGTGTTCTTGCTGAAAGTGCTTCTGTGGCTGGTTGTGAATGTGGAACTGTCAGAATTAACTGTTGGGTAATATAAAAACAATAAATAAATAAATGAACAAAATGTTGCTAGAAACTGGTGCAACATGCCAGCATTGACACTATTTTGATATATGTTTTGAAAATTTGTTAATTCATTCAGGATAAGCATTATAAAACAGACAAACATGGCTAACCATATACAGAGGTTATCCAGAAAGAAAGAACAAGGAATCAAATGGAATTAAAAATCAATTTTGGAAGAAGAGATGAGGTGTAGGGGTTCATAGTCTAAAATGAAAAGAAATACTGAGTACGTGCGAGTCAAACAGAGCTTACATACTATATGTAGACTAAACAGATGGAAAATAATGGAAATTAACCATAATGGTGGTTAGCAATTTGTCCAGGAATGAATGATGTGTTCAGATTTCTCTTGATTTAATATTGCAGTAAACAATAAAGCAGTACGGAGAAATGCACTGAATTAAATTAGCCATTTGAGATTATACAGCAACAGTATGTTCAGAATTGAGTTAAGCAAACACACGAGGTTTTAATGCCTATATATTGCACACACAGGCATTCTAACTTCAGGTGTAGCTACAGAATTTCAGAAACTTTACAATAGTTACAGTAGGCATGCAAGGTTTGATTTTGGATTTTTAAAAATGCAACTTGCTTTCCTTCATCTTTTTTTTTTTTTTTTTTTTTGCTTGCACGTTATTGCCTTGAGCAAGGAGGAGTATTAAGTCTGACAGACAGCTTATACAGTATGTACACAATATGTCATGCTGAAAATGAACAATCTGGCAAGCATGACCGACACACATAAATATAAAGCAAAAAAAATAAAAAATAGAATGTGATTAATTTACCCTGTATGATTGCTGACGTAACTTTTCATCTTAGGATGCCGATTCTGAATAAGCTGAGTTGAAAGTATATTTAAAAACAAAAAGAACTGAGGCAGAGAAATCTCCCTAAAACAATTCTTTAAAACACAACTGCGAAAAACACTATTTTTCTCACACGCACCATGAAAACCAGACATAAAGCCTGATCTTAAAATTGAATTTCTATGATATACTGTAAATGAATGCCTCAGATATCCCCTCACTCCCATGTTAATGGTTCAGACATGCCGCGTTTTCCATCCAGCATCTCGAACAAGTAACGCGACTCTGCAAATGAAATGTGCTCGAATGAAATGTATGCATAACAAGCCTCATTATCAGATTAATCTCCTGTTAGTGCCCATCATTAGTTTCAGTCAGAAATGGATACGGGTGAGCTGCTTTCAGCACTTCTAAATACCTCCACTTCATTTCTCATCCTCTCTGACATGCATAAAACACACACACACACACACACACACACACACACACACACACACACACACACACAGAGAGAGAGAGAGAGAGAGAGAGAGAGAGATGCTGACGCTGGGAATAGCACTTTAAAAATGATGCAAGCTTTTATGATTTTCCTTTTATTTCGCACATCATCTAAAATGTGGAAGATGACATGACTTGTAGCAGATTGTAGATGTACTGTAGATGATGTCGAATAAAGTTTTTGATTTATTTAACACCTCGCCCTGGGGAGCAATATTAAAGCAGTAAAATTTCTGAAAATTTCAGAGAAGAAATGATGGAAAAGGCACATTACTGTTAAAATGTACATTATTGAAGGGAAAATTCTCGCTGAATAACTAAATCATTTACATGTATAAATTCATTCAAATTCCCTATTCAATCCATCCTTCCATCTAGGAACCTCTGTAGTCCAACTAGGAACCGGAGAGGCCAGTGGAGTCCATTGTATTTATTCCAACGTTTACGGTCAATATTCACACACGCACACACGCTATGGACAATTTGGGAACACCAATTAACCTAATCTGCATGTCTTTGGACTGTGGGAGGAAACTGGGGAAACTGGAGAAAACCCACCAAGCACGGGGGGAAACTCCATGCACACGCAGACCGAAGGCGTGAATCGAACCTGGACTCTGAATTTGCGAGGCAATAGTACTACTAATAGAACATACGGTTATGTTCATAGGTATATGATATTTACACGGGAACTGCTGACACTTCTTTCATCAACAGTGTTCGCTGTTACCCGCTCTGCAATCTGTACACTCTGTATTAAATTGATAAACTTCCAAAAGTTCTGCTTCCATGCTAATCTCCAAAGACATTGTTCTTGCTAGCTCAAAAGTCACTAAGTAGCGCATCTGCACTGTATATTTGCATTAAATGGTAAATGTACAGTGTATGTCTGCGAAATGATGAATCAGCAAAGAAGCTAAGAGGTGTTCAAGTCAAACTGGGACTTTTGACTACACAGAATAACAGAGTACAGTTATGAGAGTAAAATCGTCCTTTATTTCTCTATATAACCCCCTGCTAAACTAATGCACTCATCCCAATGTTTCATTAATGCCTGGAAGAATCAAAGTAGAAAGATTTCTCAGTACGCCGGAGCCATGATCGGACTGCCTGGTTCACATCTGAAACCCCGGCCTCCCAGGAACTCCTTTAATGGCCCAAACATGTGGAAATGGCTTGGAGCGAGGGCAGGACTGTCCCAGCTAAATTCTTTGATCCAAGTAGTGTTGGTGAATGATTGTGTGTACAGTTCTCACAGACCGATCTGTCTCTTGTTTGTAACCTAGCGTAATGTTTTACTGTGGCTAAGCGTCATCACCATACTGCGCGTTTTCTGTAAAAACAGCATTACTACACGGTTATTATTTATTAATGAGATTTTAATAATAATAAAATGGATTTCACTTTGAAAATGTGCTAGTAATGACAGCACGGGACTCACATGCTAACTTCTCACAAGGATAATTCAAAGACAGCACCAGGATCACTATTCACAAATATTGTATTGCTTTTCCCTTAATGCTAAGAAATGTAATATTTTCAGAGATCAAGTGTTAATTAAAAAGCTTGGTGGGTTTGACTTTAAGCCTATTCCAACAAAGTTCACAAATCTCAACCTCCAGGATCCACAATCGCTTGCAGACACTTTCAGACACATACACACATTTCAGACCGCAAATCTGTTTCCCAAAACGTTGTACAGTTTTGCTATAACTATAACTTAACCAATTTTTAAAAATCTATCATTTTCTACACATCTTCCAGATTATTAGAACAGGTAAAGACTAAGAAAAATCGACTAATGCTTTTCTAAAACCACTAAATGAGAGCATAACAGAATCCACCTCTCAGATTAAACATTCCTTGGGTGAGTAAGGAGGACGAGGAGTCTGTAGAGTTTGTTCTAGTCCTGCACCCTCTGTGTCACTCTTGTACATTAAAGCCCAGGAGGAGTCTTTTTTTTTTTTTTCGTAATACATGAAATTCTGTTTTACAGAGAGCTCAGTGGATTGGAACAGACTCTCCTGCACGCTGAGCGTAGTTTAAACTGACAGATGGTACAGACCCTGAATGCCTGGCATGGGAGAGTAAGCAACCAGGTCACTGAAAATCAGGTAAAATAGATCATTACATTTATACAGCCCAAAACTGCATTGTTATTTATTATTATTATTATTATTAGTAGTAGTAGTAGTAGTAGTAGTAGTAGTATTAATAATAATAATAAGAAGAAGAAGAATACACTGTAAACCCTAATGCTCAAAGTAATTAAACACATTAAGTACTGTTAACTTAAATAATTGCAATTAGGTCAAATTAATAGACCTTTTTGTGTATTCAAAACTTTTTGGCATTTATGAGCCCTCGTGGTGCAGTGGTAAGTGTCTTGTCTGCCATGTGGAAGGCCCGGGTTCGATTCCCAGGCTGTATTGTCTACAAAAATTTTTTTGATTTGCACAAGTTCTACAAACTCAAAAACTGATAGTTTTCTACTTGTTTTCTACACATAAACCTTAGACAAATAAGACACAGGATGAAAAAAAATAGCTCTTTTACTTTTATTTTATTTTACTACATTATATGTTGGAGTAGCTGAAACATAGCTACAGCTTGTCAATTAGCAATAATTTTTCATTATTTTGTGCATGTGCTGTGTATACCCAGAAATCTTTCATAAAGTAAAAGAAATACAGAACATTTTGATTAAATACACATTTCGGCAGATGCACTTATCCAGAACGACTTACATTAGAAAAAAAATATATATATTATATATATTATATATATATATATATATATATCATTACACATCTGAGAAGTTGAAGGTTAAGGGCCTTGCTCAAGGGCCCTACAGTAGCAACTTGGTGGTGCTGGGGTTAGAACCTGGAACCCAAACCAACTGTTGCATTTTTCGAATAAAGAATGGCTGTGAGTTGTGTGACAATAGATCTAAAATGGCCTTGTTTTATACCAAATGTTGCATCATACTACTGTATACCAAACACCATTCATCTGCCATTCATCTTGATGTAAAATTTATTCTGACCCTGCATTTATAATAATAACCCAAGCAAAACATGTAATGTTACATAAAATCCCATGAGCTTCACAGTCACATGTTACAGTGCCCTTCATAATTTCTACTAAAGATTAGTAAAAGGCATTAGGGGGAGGGGGGGGGGGATTATACCTTTTGGTTAAGAAGTTTCATCTCACACTGAATTTTTTTTTAAAAATCCAACCTATAATTGAAATGAATTTATTCTGGGAAAAAAAATCCCTGCTGGTAAACAAGTTTCTTTCCAGTTTAATGTAAAAGCAAAAACAGATGTGAAGTTGGCGTGAACATCACTCTGTTGCTTACCCAACTGGATAGTTGCCTCTTGGTCTGTCTGAGTCTTTCTAGATATCTTGTCGTTCTTACCCAGCCATTGTGCTTGACAAAACTTAGGATCAAGCACAATCATTTATTACTTTTGATAAACACTGTTTAGACTGCAGCTCGATCTGCTTTCCAATCTTGTTTGGATCACAATATGGATGTCATGGCATTACTCATAGCTGTGCACCATTTTCAAACAAAGACAACGATAAATCTAGTCTGGTTAAGTTATATATCAAAGTAAAAGTTTTAAAAAATGATCACAGCATGGTGGTGCATATAATACAGTATTACAATAAAAACATCCAGCATCATATTGTTGCTAGGCAACAACACTTAAGATTGTGAGAGTGTGCAGACACACAGAACTTCAAAAATGAAAGATATTTTCTAATTAAGACTTTATAAAAGGAAATCACTATTATCAGGATGAAACATTACGCATATTTTAACTCAGTCAATGTAAATAACTAACTGCAGCTACCATTACATCTCTTTTATAATCCAAACATGACTTAAATATTCAGTACAGTTCAATAATTAAATGTTCTTAACCAAAACATTTTACAACTGGTGTAGATAATGGATGGATTAATGGATGGATGGATGGATGGATGGATGGATGGATGGGTGGGTAGGTGGATGGATGGGTGGATGGATGGATGGATGGATGAACTGATGGATGGATGAACTGATGGATGGATGAACTGATGGATGGATGGATGGATGGATGGATGGATGGATGGATGAACTGATGGATGGATGGATGGATGGATGGATGGATGGATGGATGGATGGATGGATGGGTGGGTGGATGGATGGATGGATGGATGGATGGATGGATGGATGGATGGGTGGATGGGTGGGTGGATGGGTGAACAGATCGATGAATGGATTAACATATGGATGGATGAATGGATAGATGGACAGATGGGTGGATCGATGGATGGATGGATGAACTGATGGATAAACACATGAATGGATGGATGGTTGGATGGATAGATGGATAGATGAAAGAGTCAATGAATATTGTTAATACTATATATTGTTTGTTCTGCGCTGTATTTATTAGTTTATTTACTGACAGATAGAGAATATTGTTTTATAAGATGGAGTACTGGGGTGTCAGGTGTCAGAAAAGAAACAGTAGGAGGGTCCATCGGCAGCCCTTACTGGGACCATTTTACTTCTGGCCACAGGAACATTCTGTTCGTCTCTGTTTCTTATGAATATGACTTTACACATTGCTGCATTGAAAATAGTGAGTCAGAAAGAATTGTCTTTAAGTAAACAGAAAAACCATTAATGTTGTCACAAGTTTTTTCATTTATTAATCTTCATGATGACAAGAACAGCAGCAATAGCAGCAACAGTCAGTTGTTATTTTAAGACACAGAGGTCAGCTGTTCTGGAACAGTTCTTATAAGAACAGTATAAGTGCATTTGCAAAACCCCTCAAGCTCCATGATGAAACTGTCTCTCATGAAGACCTTCCCAGGAAAGCGAGACCAAAACTCCTCTGCTGCAGAGTAGAAGTTCAATTTAGAGTCACCAGCCTCAGAAATCACCAATTAACAACCAGCACCTCAGATTAGAGCCGTTATGAAGGATTTACAGACCGTAAGTAGCAGATACGTCTCAATATCAACTGTTCAAAGGAGATTATTGTGTATTCTACAGTGTAGAAAGAAATAAAAATCAGGAAAGACCATGAAATTAGAAGGTGTATCCAAACTTTTTTTGACTGGTGGTGCAGCAATAACAATGTGTGACATGAGCATAAGAAATTAGCACAAGGAACACAAAAGGCTTCGAAAATAGTTCAGTAGAAACATATTTAATGTGTTTCAGAGTGGTGTTTTCCTTTTTAAGAAATTCAACTCATCTCAAAACTCTCTCTCTCTCTCTTTGAGACACACAAAGACTCAAATTTATGTCCATGACTATCAGGTATGTGACACGTTATTACACTTAAGCATGCCATTAAGCACTTCAAAAAAAAAAAAAAAAAAAAAAGCCAGCGGCAGCATCTGCGTTCTGAATTTATCTAAGCAGAATAATCAGATCATGGCGCTTTCGGAGCGCATCACCAGACAGACTGAAGAGATCGTGCTGGCTTCATTCAAGAGTAATTGAACCCTTCACTGTTCCCCTATCGGAGCAGTGTACAGACTAACCACAGGTTGTCTGCAACCTGATGAGGAGTAGATGAATAATTCTAATGTTAATTATAAGCTAGAGCAGTATATGTGGAAATCCTTTCATTGTGGCTGATGAGGGACGCTTAATGTGCCATTAAATAAACTGGTGATGGTTTTAATATTCATCCATCAAAAGGACGCACGCTTTATGAGCTTCACCGGGTCTATTCTTAGGCATGGACTCATGTACACTCTGTAATGAAAACTCTCAAGCTGAACTTTCTTTATCGTTATATGTATTTTTTTTGTAAGCTAAGATTAAGATAAAGGAAAGAAATCTTCATAAGTAATAGCTCCATAACAAACTCATTTGAACTATCAGTATTGATCAGAGTTGTATGTAGTTTGTCGAGCACAAAATGGCGCCCCCTAGAGAACGCACGGTGATCGTGTCATACACAGCACTGATGTCAAAGGTAAAAACAAACAAAGACAAAGAGAGAGAGAGAGAGAGAGAGAGAGAGAGAGAAAGAATAAAATAGATCACAACACTGTACTTGGCCATAAGTCAAAAATAACAATCCTCTTCATACAAAGCAAAGAATATTTTCAGAGCCATACCCCGTGCACTCGCTGTAAATTGCATTATCCGTAATGTGTGGCCCCGAAGCCGACACCCCGATCTTGTTATATTGTCGTTCACGGTGCTGATCTGTCCTTAATTTACAGAATGAACCTTATTGATTTGCTTATTAAATATGATCCCCCCACTGCGAGTCCCATACCGGGACTTTATGATGGATTTCTTAGAGGAGTCACACTTATTTGCAGCCCTCTCGATGAAATAAAAGGTTCATTACAGTTGATGATGAGGTTTTAGTATTAATCATTAAGCTTTTCATTTCTCACCCTCTTCACGGCCTCGTAAATCGCTTCACAGTGCGGGAGCCGGTCCTGGATCTGTGTTTGCTTCGTATTATCCTAATGGAAAGCCGGGAGAGTTGGTCTTAAGTCAGCACTACTTGCTTTGATGAGTACGAGACACGATCTCCTGTAGGACGAACACTTGTCAGAGGAAGTCACGTATATTTTTGTAAATCGCTGTTACATAAAGAAGCAATAATACTTACTACTGTAGCTTTTTTTTTTTTTCATGGAAGAACTGATCATTAGATGTAAGTATAAATGTATAAATTAAAAAGCACAACGAATCATTTATTAATGAACCAATAAGGACTAAACATGATAATAATTGCAAAGTCCCGTGGTCCAAGAGGGCACTGTTATAGAAGAATAATCAGTAACAGTCACTCAACTGTGCAACAAGCCATCACAGGATCGTGTTGTTGATTATTTTCCTACAACCTCAAACCCACGAGTGCTTTATTCCTCAGATAACAAGAGTTTATGCACAGGAGAAATTCTAGTAGTCAGTATTCGTGAACTTTTGTCTCCTTCCACTTCCTGATGCAGCATCTCTCCAATATCCCGAGTGTACGGTCATGCAGAGGGCACTCCAAGAGTGCAGGCCGTGTGATATAGCACCACTTTCCTTCTTTTGCTCTGAGAATAGCTGCAGTCTTTTCTCAGATCCTGGACATGATGGATTCCCTACATCTTTGGTGCTTAGTTCTCAGTCGGGTCTGAAAGCATGTTATGGGATGTAGGATGTCCTGAGCTTATAGCACACAAACATGCCTCTGTTTCATGCACACACACACACACACACACACACACACACACACACACACACACACACACACACACACACACACACGCACACGCACACTCACACACTCAGTAAGGTTGTGACTGATGTAATAGCGCTGCAAGGTTACAGCCTCCTCCTGATGCGCGGGAAGGGAAGCCGACGCTGTGCATCATGCCTAACAGCCGTGACTGACCCTTTGTTATGTGACCTCGTGTGTTACCTCACATCAAGCACAACATGATCCTAATGTACTGCCGAGGTGTTCTCCATCCAACTGTCAAAATACCACGCAAGGACAAAAACCTACATTACATCTGAGGGTTGGGTCATGTGAGCGTAGCATATAGTAGTTATAGAACTCGCTATATATTATACAGTATATTATAGCTTTTTTTCTTTTTTTTTTTGCTGGTTTTGTAGTAAAAAAATATATACTATAAATATATATTTGCAAACATATATTTGCAGTAAGTTGCTTAAAATGTCTGATTGATGTTTAAAATTTACACATCAAGAGGTTTAGAAACACCCAATAGTAGGGAGATAGTTTTCCTATAGTTTTGCATAAATTTTAATTTAAATAAATTATGGAATAGTCGAAATTTGCACTTGGGAGAGTAATCTCACTGGGAAATTATAAATATGATGGCAATTTTAACTTTGTTCTTTTTTTTTTTTTTACTTTTTTTTTTTTTTTTGCATTTATTTATTTTAAGAAATGCACCAAATCCAGCTAAGACTGTCCCTTTAATGGTCTATACTTTACTAAGAATTCCTATGCTATTTTTTTTTCTCAAATAAATTATAAACATACTAAAATGTCCAAATGAGTATTTTTAAACATTTTGTAATTATCCAGGTTTCCATCTGTTAATGTGTAATATTTGACAAATATTTCTGTTTAAATTTAAGGGCATTTTCTGATTAATAGACACATTTAACATTCTGCTTAATATAACTGAAATAAAATAAAATAAACATTAAATGTATACAAATATGCAAAAGAAAGTGTGATAAAATAGCACTGTACTTTAAGATGGATTTTGCACCACACATTTACATAACACAATACATTAATGATACTTTCCTCACATATCCCAGCTTATGAATTCAGCCATGATTCAGGGTCAGGGCCATGTTACAGCCCCCCCTGGAGCAGACTGGGTTAAGGGCCTCGGTCAAGGAGCTGGTACCTAAACTGTGAACCTTCTGATCGCTTTAACCTACTGAGTTACTCAGCGACCCCCAACCCCAATTGGAGGTGATTTGCACTAGAGTTTCGAATGAGAATGAATTGCGAAAAAATATTGATTATTGTTTTAATTGCACTTAAACAACAGATGCTTTATTAACTACCTTTAAGGTATATCAATATTTTATGAAATGGGTTGTTTTTTAAATGCTGAATAATTTCTGTAGATTGTGTTAAGCTTTGAAGAATTAGGACGCGTGCCAGTGCTCATTATTGCAAACAAATGCCTCAGGCTGGTATAATGATTCCAGAACACACACACACACACACACACACACACACACACACACACACACACACACACACACACACACACACACACACACACACAGACAGAGAGAGAGAGAGAGAGAGAGAGAGAGATGTGATGTCTGGTCCAATCCCATCACAGCAGCATCTTCCCTTCACCCCTGATTCCCAGCACACAGTGAGAATAAGAAGCACACAGACACAGAGAGCAGCCTGGGTTGTTTGACTGAACATGCACTCCCTGCACTGACATCTCAGAGGCTAATTCTAAACGCTGAGGGAATGAGGGGCTGACCCTGATCGCCAGCACTGAAGATTACTCCGACCCGCCCGTTTGCCCCCTCATTGTTTTTCAATTAATCATAGCCACTTTGCCGTCAAAGTGACACTGACAGATGGCGAGGGCTTTGTTTAGGTTTTAAAGAGGCGCTCTGCTGGATGGAAAACGCTTACTCGAGAGGAAAAGTGAAATTTGGGCGAATGTGGCTCAGGCCAGAACACAGGCAAGAGACATGTTAAAAATCACTGATGTACTCAAAAAAAACGATAAGTACAGATGCACAGGCAAACATTTTGGTGAAAAGAGAAAAAGTCCTTTTCTCCACTGAGCATCACAATACAGAGTTAAGAAACCTGGCAGGATTTATACTCATACAGGAGCTTATTTTACAATCCCTATCAGGCAATAAACTATCTACTGTCTATCTGTCTGTCTGTCTGTCTGTCTGTCTGTCTGTTCAAGATTTATTTTAGTATATTATAAGAAATGCGACAAAATGAGGAGAAGAAAATCTCTAAATTCAAAACAAGAAAATGAACAAACAAACGAAAAAATTAATAAATAAACAAAAAGATTATTTGGTCGATTCAAAATTGATTATGAATGCAAATCCGAAACTTAAATTTCCTCACCCAAAATTACACAAAAATTCACACTGCATGACCGTAAAAAAGGGAAAAAACTTGATAAATAACAAGTTTGGATGCCATTGATTTAGGGTTTTCTTTTCCCTGTCTGTCTGTCTGTCTGTCTGTCTGTTTCTTTGTTTGTTATTTGTTTTAAAAACAAGTGATGCAGCTAAAATATGATTTATGTTCAACAATCTATGTAAATAAAAAGTGGTACACCAAATTCTTTCTCTTCTTCTTTTTCTTCTTCTTCTTTTTGCTGTTTAATCAATGACATGCATTTTCTAGCTTTAAAATTTTAACATTTTATGTTCAGGTTCAGTATCTTTAAATACTTGAGGTTTCATTTATCTTATTTATGTTTCAGCTATTTCAATCCTCACTAACACAGTTTAAAAATTCCCACAGAATACAACAAAAGTAAATATAGGTTAATGACTGAGTGATAAGAAGTAGATTGGGAAGACAACAAACCATTTTTTTTCTGTATTTTCAGTAAGTCAACATTCTAAACACTGTACCATACAGAGTATAGCAAAGTGTATGAGTTAGAGTGAAGTAGGGAAGCTGTGTTTCAAAATAAGACATGAAGAAAGAAAAGGGTTCACATGTCGACCAATAATATATAAAACTTCACTGGTCATTTTTTGATATCAATGATTAATTGGTATATCTGGAATTTGTATTTTGGCAATGTGCATTATTGAAATCCTGGACAATAACATTTAATTACATTTGATTGAATACTATATTTAGTTATATTTAATCAAAGTTGTGAGACTTCCCCAAAGTTTTCCCCAGGTGGGTCATAAAATCAGCAGAAAAGGAAATGCAGTTTCCATTAACATATTTATTTCAAAAGATGATGGAAAAAAAAATCTAGAGTGGACTACATTCATGAATGCTAATCCTATCCTGATTAGTGCTCCATTCTTCTTCCCTTTCACGTCAGTATCTAGTGTCATTCAGTCCCACTGTTTAGCTGCACGTAGGAGGGATGTCAATATAAATCTCACTTACATACAAAAAGAAGGCACATTAAAATGAAACTCACTCCGAAACACAGAGGAGGAGGAAAACCATCTGCGCTCGCTTCTTCAGCAGACGCTGGAACAGAGGCGCTGCTTTCGCTCTGTCAATCAAACTCTGATACAATATATAAATGATGTGTTTTAGTGATAAAAGTGCACGGTGGAATGCTTTGAGATGAATTTCTAAACAGAAGTCTGTATAAATCATGCTATGGCTTCAAGTTCAGCTCAGGAAACAGGGAAATGATCTAGTCAGCTTCACCCAAGTGACCGGCTAAACTCATGTTCAGGGTTTAAATATGATGGGGCTCGTGTGCACTGAAAAAAATAAGAAGTAAAATTTACTAAATTTTTCTTTTGCAAGTTTTTGCACGCAGGTTTTTCAAGTAAATTTCACACTTGTGAAAATAAGTAAAATTTACTTAAGGAAGTTGAGTAAAACTAACAAATTAATATTACATATCACATGGCCTCTTTAAATTATGTTAAGTAGTATTTACTTACTGATCCGATGTAATTAATTGATCTAATTAAGTAAAACTATTTTCTATTTTAAGTAAATTTTACACGTTTTATTCAGTCAATGTTATTTATTTTAAATAAATAAAATTAATCACTGTTACAATATAAAAAAATAGTACTGTGACAATAAATAACTCGATTGCACATTTATTAAAATCTTTATTTAAAGGAATTAACATGCCCATACACAAACAAGATCAAAGCTTAATATTTAAACAGCTCAAGCAGCAATAAAGTGCAATGACATTTTTGATTATAAAACCTTTGCTTATTCGAGCCATCTTAACTTACATGTCTATACATAAACTGGACAGAATCTTAACAAGAGCAAATATTAGACCAAATATTAACAGACTGCTTTCACAAATAAATCCTGCTTTTCAAGTAAATTCAGCAAGTCCATGGCCAAGTGCTCTGTAGCAAAGATAATACAGCTGACAGGATCCACATAAGAAATATATTTTCCAATATAGAGAACATAAAAAGTAGTAATTAGTAGTCTGGAAAATACCATTTTCAAATACATTCAAATTACTTTCACTCATCTAATGATGAAAGACACAAGGCTGAACATAACAATGTGTGTTTTACACTATATTTTGAAGAAAAGGATTTTGATAAGGTCACTGAAAAAAAACATGGGGGCATTTAATATAGACATGTAATGTTAAGGAAAAAGTAGTTTTCCTTAACATACTGCATTCAAATCTCGATGAAGTCTGAGGATTAAGAGCGCGCGGCATGTCTGCTCGGAACAACGCCATCTTGTTACTTACCTGTCGAAGAAAATGGAGAAGCACTTTGGAGAAGGTGATCCTCGCGGGTGAGCTTCTTTTTCGCGCATGCGCAGATCACCTAGAATCAGCTTAAATTCTACTTGATTTTATAAGTTCTCTATTAATTTGTTTAGATTTGTCAAAGAATCATAAGTAACATTTACTTGACTGTTGAATGTTTAATGTTTGCAAGTCTAAATTAAGTAAATATATAGATTTTACTTAACACTTTAAAGTTTTCACTTTAACTAAATTATTATTTGTAAAAAATACACTTTTTTTTCTTGTTTCATTTACAAAGCCTTACAATCATTTTTTACAGTGTGGGTTTGGTGAAAGTGCAAATTTACTCAACTTAGTTTAAAATGAGTTTAAACCATCATTAGAAATGTACTTCAGTAGTACTTATTTTTGCTAATGATCTATAATAGGGAAGCGTAAAAAAGATTAAGTACGTGTTTATATAGCAGTAATTAATAAAAGGTTACCACAGTAGTTCCTCATTAATTACATCCTCCTATTTTGACTAAAGAATTAAATACTAATAAAATGATTTTCAAATCAGGAACAAAGGATAAAAATTCCCAGATCTTACTATTAAATAATACGTAACTAATATCTTGCATATGTGATGGGTGTTCAAGTCAAAATTAGACTTTCGATTTGTGCAGAATAACAGAACACCACAGTTATCAGAGTAAAAACTCACTTTATTACTGTATATACAGTAACTCACTGCTACACTATTGCACGTATCCCAGCGATTCACCAGTGCTTGGATACCATCAAGGTAAAAATCTTTGGTAGAAACTTAGGAAGAGAGCTGACTGCAACTATCTTCGCTTCTGGTTCCAAACACCTGCTACATGATTAAGTGTTTTACGGAGGGAAGGCAAATCACACAGTTACTCATAATAGCCAGCAGGTGGAGATATTCCTGCTGAAATGTAAAACTGAAAGTCAGTTATTTGCTAAAGTAAAACAAAAAAGGTCTCCTTTAACAAAACCAAAGTAGAGAACAGATACTTGAAATATGTACTTAGATACAGGAATTAAGTTAATTTGATTAGTTACTTTCCACCTATGACTACAAGTAATTTATTGTCCATTTCTTGAATGTTTTAGATGAAAACAATTGGGTTGTAATGCTACACCTACATGCAAAATATACAGCAGTACTTGATACGATGATGATACGCATCCCACTATGTCAGTGCACCAGGATTGACATGAAACAGTGTACAACATACCGAGAAGTGTCAGGGAATTTGCAGCGGATGATCAACGTCAGTGGGCCTCAAACCCTCAACCTTCCGATCACTGGGCCATAGTCTTAACTGTTTCAGCCCCCACTAAGCCACATCGACTTTAGGTTTAATAATAAGCTTATTGAAAACCATGAAGAACTTCTATTCCTAACTATACCTTTTTTTCACGGTAATTGATTCTTAGAGCTCTTAATATGGCAACAAATCCTAGTCTAGAACTTCAAAGACCAAATGTAATTTTCTCTTTTTATCTGACATGAGTTGTACCAGTGTTTCAGTATTAAAGATTACCTGGTTAGCATGACTTCTTACAAACAGGATGGTCTTTAGCATCATGGGAGGAGAAATAATGATCAGACACCTGCAGTTGTTCACAGAGCACTAAAGCGTGCTAGAGGCCCATTAAGTAGCTCCTCATCACCATTAACGAGGCTTTAACTTCCTCCGATAGCAGCTTATTGATTTTGCATTAGAAAAAGGCGAGTGATGAAAATAGGAGGTGAAAGTGCAATGACCGGTCCATTGTTAAAAGCACGGTTCCCTACCAACATTGACACTCTCTCTCTCTCTCTCTCTCTCTCTCTCTCTCTCTCTCTCTCATACACACCCACCTTGCTTGAAATCTAATTATCTTTCCCACTGGAGTGTGGTGAAGGGACAAATAGGATGACCGACTGCAACATAGATTCTTTGTGAGGACCGCAAAGGTCAAACTGCAGCTAATAGCAGAGGATAAGACAGTGAATTATGAATATAAACTAACCACATTAGGAAGATATCGGACTGCAGCACGGAAATGGTGATTAATGTCTCTGTCAATGATATTTCATGGAGGGTTTGCCTCATGCCGTATTTCCTTTTTCACTTAGTCACCTACACATGAGTGGGAGTGAGTGTCACGCTACAGGACACGAAAAGACAACAATTTTAAATCACTTCTTAGGCATTGTAATTACAATATTGCAAATATGACACATTTATTTGTGTTAGTTCAGAATGGTATAAAAACATTAAGGCGGGATTTTAAATGACAGAAATGTCATTTGAACTTTTTTATACACTTTTATATGGTGATTTTAAATGTTATAATACACTGCCTAGACAAAAAAAAAATAAAAAAATTAAAAAAAAAGTTGCACACACTAATGTTTTTTTAACCGCCTTTGGTTTTGATTAAAGTGCACAATGTGATGTCGGGTTCTTCGTGATTTCTTGCTGACCTCATTTAATTATTGAGCCTAGAGCTGAGCAACTGAAGCGATCCCAGATCATAACACTGCCTCCAGAAGCTTGTACAGGGGATGCATGATGAGTGCATCGCTTCATGTACTTCAGGTCTTACCCTGACGCTGCTCTGGAATAGGGTCAGTCTGAACTCATCATACAGTATCACATGCTCCGAATTGTTATCCTAGTAAACAGAAGCTTTTCTATTTCTGTTAGTCTCACTAACAAGTGGTTTTCTTATGGAGACACACATCTGATTACGCCCAATCTTGTGAGTTCTCATTACATTCATCTTACTTTCACTATTAAAAATACATCTGACTTCAATGATACCTTTTTTTTTCTTTTGCAATGGAACTGTAAACTCCAACTGTAAACTCAAGGACACTTTTGAAATGGAGATTTTTTTTCTTGGCAATATACATATAAAAACTGTAAGTAATTTGTGTTTTTAATAATAATAATAATAATAATAATAATAATAATAATAATAATTATTATTATTATTATTATTATTATTATTATTATTATTATTATTATTTGTTAAAACATTAAAAATATTATTATTTAACTGTACTTTACAGTTTAATATGTAAGCAATAATCAAAAAAAGTGTCGGCACTTCCTTGTACTTGAGACAATTACATATAAAATTATATTTTAACACTGTGTAGCAGCTTTGCAGAAATCTATATGAATACTAATGAGGCATCACTATAAAACAAACAAACAAACAAACAAACAAATCAGTGAGAAGTTTTGGGTAAGAAATCTTAAGAGAAACATTATATAATATAAATGTACATGAGCTCTACATGAGCACTGATGACAAGAATTAATATTTAATTTGAATATTAAAAAGTATTTTATTTAAATGTTTTATATTTAATATTCAAATTTAGCATTTCATATTTGATTATTGCATTATTATCAAGCTTTATTGTAAATAATTGAATATTCTCACAAGCATTAGTCTCTGTAGTCACTAACAAAATCTTTTACTCATAATAGTCCCAGCAATAGGCAAATCTTTTCAATACATATAATTATGACATGTGGTGTTGCTAAAGGTAGGCAGCTGCATAGGAGTGGCAGGTCATGTACAGTATGTACAAGTCTGGGACAATGTTAGTTTTCACAGAACAAACCTAATCGAATATGGAATCATGGAATAATTCCTCGTGGTTTTTGATAAGGTTCCTCTCATTTTCCCAGAAAAAAAGAAATATTTTGTCTTGTTTGTTTTAGCCTTATAGTAACATGAGATTCTTAAAAGCAGTTTTTTTAATGATGATGAATTGTAGAATGAAAGTTATTCTTATATTAATTTCTGTATTTTCTTTAAGATCTTATTATATGTACAATGCTTCATAAGTGTACAAATAAATACCTGTTTGATAAATAAATTAATCAATTAAGTTATAAATAAATATCCGTCTTTTTCAACTTATTTTTAAATAAGTTGTTTTGCTTTTTGTTTTGTTTTTTGCCAGCCATATTATTGTAATTGAGTGGCTTAAAAAATATGGTAGTGCCCTCAATGATGTAAACAAAATGAGAATGAAATGAAGCTAAATAAAACAAACAAACTGCCATGTGTCATTGTAATATTGATATCGTTTCTTAGCATTTTGAAAGTCTTGGTTAAAGAATAATAATGAGGCATTTCATTATTGTGAATCCCATGGATTAATTGGTGGATTTATTCTGTTGCAATGTTCTGCAAGAGTAATATGCTTGGTTTAATCCATGCTGTGACGTACTTACTGTACAGATTACATCCTTTTAAGAAAGTTTGTAAAAAATATAGCAAGCATTTGAGAAAAATTGTAAATTAATATATTACATTCAAGTTTCAATAGGAATTGTTTTGGGAATTAAGAAAACATGACACAATTAATCGATAAATTTAAGTACCAATAATTGAGGGACTTGTGGTGGATTTTATCATGAATGAAAGCATACAGTAAAACCGACGACATTTAGAGAAGACTTCAAGCACAGTACAGTGATGAGTCTCTTAGCCGGATTTTTAACGTTTTAAAGGAGGCCGTACTCCCATAAACGACGATCCCGGCTGAGGTGCCCACTGCAGTCGTTCCTGTGAACATTCACCGATTGGAACGTCTGATCCTTGAAAATTCACGGAAAACTTGTCACCAGCTTGAGAAAGAGACAGATCTGTCTGTAGGAACTGTACACACAATCCTTCAATCAGACACCACTTGCATGTTACAGAAACTTGGTTGAGAGTTATTGCTATATTACTCGTACAGTCGCTCCAAGCGATTTTCCCACATGTGGTCCATTAAAGGAGTTCCTGGGAGGCCTGCTTTTCAGATCTGAAGCAGGCAGTCCGATCATGAAGAAACACTAGTGAAACACTGGGAGACGTTCAAGAGTGTATCAGGGGATTATACAGAGAAATAAAGGAATTTTTTACTCTCATAACTGAGTTCTGTTCTTGTACGCAATCAAAAATTCCAGTTTGAATTTGAACGCCCTCTTGTAGTAATAAATAATAATGACTTAATTATGCTGGGTTGTGGTTTTCATCACTGTATATAATCAGGTTTAGTTCATGCCCACATGTCCATTTCCTTTAATATTACAGATGTGAGGTAATAGAGTGTGACAGTCAGGCATCTGTAAGATAAATGTGCATTGAAGATTCACTCATGTAGACAGCAACCACTTTTTTAGCCTTCTCAGTCAATTATCTCTATAAGTCTCTCATTGCGATTCACAGCATATACTGTACATACATCAGTGTGGATGCATTTTAAACAGCATCCACTTCTTAAAAATCTTTTCACATCAAGCAACGTCTAGAACATCCTCCTCCAGACAACTGTCTTCTGTCTGTCCATTTCTGTTGCACTAAGATTCTAATTAGGATTATATATTATTAACAAACATTTCCAATGTTGCTTGTATTAGGACGAACTAGAAAAGTCATCGTTTGGAATATTTAAAATGTTACATTTATTTTTCATCTCTCTTTCTAGTTTGAACACCGCTGCTGAAGACATTAATCCAAATCCCTCCCAAGCTTAGTCTGCATAACACTAAATATATGCCACAGTTGGGTGATAAAGTTGTTTTTAACTGCCATGATCACTTTCGCTGATAGTCTACAGATAAAAACGACCATCCAAAATGCATTCTCCTGCCGAGTAGGCTGATAATATACATTCCCCTCCATTTGGCAAACTCTTTGGAAATGAAATTTATAGAGAAGCCCTTTCGTTGTGTGATTTATGATTATTCATAGGCGGAGGGACAGGTAATCAAGCAGACACACAAAAGCAGGGGGCGCAAAACACTGGCACATAAAAACAACCCGGCCGAGATTGAGGCGCTGAAGCCGAAAGACATTTGTCCAGGACAGCGCTTCGCTGGAGAGCGGCGGCGACAGTACATCTGCGAAATGGGCTCCTGAGAGTGTTTATTAATCAATAAGCACATTGGGATTCATCAAACCATTACAACCAGAGCATTGCTTTAAACATCCTCCTGAATCAGGGGTTTTCTCTCGCTCTCCCTCCTGGATCAGGGATTCATCCTCTCTCTCTTTCTCTCTCTCACACACAGACACACACACACACACACACACACACACACACACACACACACACACACACACACACACACACACACACACACACAATGTTGATGGACGAAAAATTGTTACCAGTCTTTATATATTTATTCTATTATTATTATTATTATTATTATTATTATTATTATTATTATTATTGATATTTGTTATTAAATTATTATTAATATATTATTTTATTATTATTTATTTATTTATTATTATTATTATTATTATTATTATTATTATTATTTGTTTTTATTTAAATAGTTTTTTTTATTAAATTTTTTTAGGGATAAGGGTTGCAGACTTCTAGACTTGATAGCTGGTAATAAGATTCAAGCTTTAACAATTTTTTATAGATATAAAAAAAATACAATCAGGTTTAAAATTATTTGGAAAGTATTTGTTTGTCTGTCTGTTCGTCTCTCCGTCTGTCTGTCTGTCTGTTTGTTTGTTTGTGTGTTTGCTTTGCTTTGCCTATGTACACCAGTACAGATCAACACTTTGGTATAAGAAATGTACTGGTGAGTTTATCAGTAACACCAACAGGCCTGGAAGACCACAGAAGACAATTAAAGAAGATGCTCACAAAACAAACAAACAAAAAAAATCTTTACATCTACCCCAAAAATTCCAAATATAATTGAAAGAAAAGTCAAGACCTCAGTTGTTAATGAATAGACTAATATTATAAATATAATGTCTGAGACTAAGTATACTGTATGGAAGAAAAAAAGAATAAAAAAAGGCCCCGAGTTACTTGGCTGTAACCCTGTTCCCTGATAAAGTGGGAACGAGATGCTGCGTGAAAATGCTATGGGAACATCTCTTTGTTGCCCGGTTGTGAAGCCTGTGCATGTCAAACCCGCCGAATACCTTCGGCTTATAACCTGTGCCAGGGATGACGTCACCGAATAAGGTGCACCTGCAGGTTATAAATAGGAGTGAACCGGAAACATCCTCAGGTCAATTTTGTCTGAAGGACGTCCAGGCACGCCAGCAGTGCGGCATCGGAACGCAGCATCTCGTTCCCGCTTTATCAGAGAACAGGGTTACAGCCAAGTAACCCGAGACGTTCCCTTTCAAAAGCTACACTCAATGCTGAAACGTGAAAACGCTATGGGAACGAGAATACCAACGCCGCCGCACTGCAAGTGTTTGGACCCCCAGGTCGTGTAGCGTGTGCGCACAAGCCGTGGAGGTCTCAGACATAGCTCTGGGATGCTGACTGAAGGATCCGTGAACCCGGAGTAGCATTGACATCCAGACTATAAAATCTAACAAACGTGTGTGGAGAAGACCAGCCCGCCGCATCACACACCTGCTGCAGGGGGACGCCTCTTGCCAAGGCAATCGATGAGGCAATCCCCCTGGTTGAGTGAGCCCTGATTCCCAGAGGCGAAGTGTGACCACGCGCCTCATAGGCTAGAGCAATGGCATCTCTCACCCAGTGTGACAGAGTCTGTCTAGTGGCAGCCGCCCCCCGGTTGCGGCCCCCATGGCAAATAAAGAGCTGCTCTGACTTAC